>JAANSN010002159.1:0-26183 GCA_036850665.1 Dicranocentrus wangi | reverse complement strand
TCGTTATCGGCGAGTTTTAAAACGTATACCAACTGAAATCCCGTATGTACCTGTTACATGCGAAGATGGATCCAGACTTTATCTCAGGCTTAAACCTGTTAAAACTAATGAAGATGAAGCAGCCGAAGCGAAATGTTTAATGAGTCGAAAGTCGAAGATGAACTTATTTAACGACTGGGATCGTATCAAGAGTGAAGCGAGAGTACTGGTAAGTTTAACGTTAGACGCATGTAAAGTCGATGTTTTCATCAGAGCTAAAATATTACCTACATTATTTTTATTATTAATATTACATTTGCGAATTACAGAAGGACAAGTTTCACAACGAGTTAGGCAAAACTGTCGCAGTAAGACCAAATGAAGACAAGAGTGAAATAAAAGAGTTAAGTAGTTCTGACTCTGACATATTGTGGGTCGAGAAGTACAAGCCCAGGTCTTTCTTGGATTTATTAAGCCAAGAGGTTACACAATTTAATCAACGCTCATGAACGATTCATAATTACGAAGCTATATGCTGTACATGATTCTAAATTGTGTATTATTTTTCAGGCTGTAAATAAAGCATTGCTCCATTGGGTGAAATTGTGGGACAAATCAGTGTTTGGAACGGATTACCTTGCAAAAGTCAAAGCGACTAGGGAAAAATATGCAAAACTTGGTAAATCCCAATATTAAAGATATATTATTTTAGTTTTTACTTCAAAATTTTCATTTATGCATGCATTTACAAGTGCTAATTATCTGAATGTAATTTATTTTAGAGGCACAAGATAAAGAGAAAGAGGACAAATTTCAATTTCAAAAGAAGTATCAACCTCCAAACGAAGAGTACGACGAAGGAGGAAGGCCTTGTGTTAAGGTAGCCTTACTTAGCGGAGATCCAGGACTCGGAAAAACCACGTGTGCTCACATAATTGCTAGACATGCTGGTAAACTCTTGATAAGTAACATCATTATTTATTCATTGTACCGGTCAACATGATTCATGGTTCATGGTTTTTAATTGCAAAATATAGGATACAAAGTACGCGAAGTCAATGCAAGTGATGATCGCTCAATCGAGATTTTCCGAAAAGTCATTGATGACACTACACAATCACGCTCTGAAATATTTCAAGAAGGAAGGCCCAATTGTTTAATTATTGACGAAATTGATGGAGCTCCATTGGTATAGTATAACCAATGTTTACAATTGTAGCTGTTTTTATCTAAGCCCTTAATAACGTAATTTCCCGTAATATTTAATACTTAGGCTTCCGTTAATGTGCTAGTGGAGCTGATTACTGGAAACGCTACAGAAAGTGGAAAGAAAAAGGCTAAAAAAGTTCTTCGAAGACCCATCATTTGTATATGCAATGACTTGTATGCGCCATCATTAAAGCTTCTCAAGAAGCATTCATTTCTTTTACAATTTCCATCAATTTCCGTGCCGAGGTATTCTACTGAAAATTATAATTTATCACTTGGACCAATTTGGTAAAAAGTGTGGAAATGTGTATTACATTTTCTACTGTATAACTATCTAGATTAATTGAGAGATTGAATAATGTGTCAGCCCGCGAATCCCTTTTTCTTGACTCAAACACACTCCAGAGTCTTTGCCAAAAATCTGATTGCGATATACGATCTTGTTTATCCACTCTTCAGTTTTTAAAAAGGAAGCGATGTACACCGAAAGATGCTTTATTTACTCAGATTGGAATGAAAGACAAAGCCAAAGGAATTTTTGCGGTTTGGAGTGACATATTTACGTTACCAGAAGAGTAATCATAATACATATATTCCTGTACACAAGAATTAGATTGCCATTGAAGTACTTTGTTTGATGTTGAATATCTGGTTTTGTGTACACATCAGGAAAAGATATCATGACATGCATGATCCTGGGAAGCCTGATATAAGATTTCGGAAGGTACTACAAAGTGTTCAGGGTTTTGGAGAATACGAAAAACTACATGGAGGCGTCTTTGAAAATTATCTTAACGTAAAATACCGGGATTCATACTTCGAATCGGTAAAAATATTTCACCTTGTACTATATTAGTAAATAGCCAGATCAGAGGTTTATATCATAGATTGGTTTCTGTTTTAGATAATTGATAGTTTAGAATGGGGTACATGGTTTGAAGAAATCCGACATTTCGTTAACCGCACGCAAGACTATGGAGTGTTTGGCTACTTACCGATGTATTTTGTAATGTCCCATTTCCTTTTTGCAAGACGTGATTCACTAAAAATTAAGTTTCCTAACGCAGAGGTTAGAGTTTATTTGTTTGTATTAATTTACAAAATATATCAACCTCTTATGTATTTACGATTGAATGGAATATTATGCACAATTTGTTTAGCTTGCCTCGAAACTTCCGAAATTTCAACATACTATAAGAAACCAGATTTCTGAAGCGCCAATTCCTGTAGCTCGATTTTTGGATCCATACATGTTAGTTACGGACGTTTATCCAGCGGTTTTGAATATCATTCAACCTTGCAATATTAGACCGGTATGTTAAACAATAAATAAAGCAACAATTAATAATTAATTAATAATAATTCGAGATCCACATGTCAATATTTTATTACTTAGGTTCCTTCTCAAATATGGACTCAAAGAGAAAGAGATACACTGCGAAATGTTGTTGAGGTTATGCTGGCTTTCAATGTATGCTACACTCAATCTAAAAATCCAGAAACGGGATCGTATTCATTTGTTTTGGAACCGTAAGTTAAAGTTTATGTGGACCAAATCCATTCTTTGACAAGTTGATATTTTATACGAGATATTGGGTTACAGGGACCTAGAGGAATTGGTGACATTCAAGTTACAAGATTCTGGCTCAAGTCGAAAGCCTTTCCCATACGCAATCATAGCAGTTGGTTGCACGTGAAATTGAGACAGAGAAACTGCGAAGGAATGACATGATTCCTGATGTTGTTCAACGAGAATCGTTTAAACTACCCGAGACTCCGAAACCTACTGCTGCTAAATATAAAGTAAATCTAAAGTGCATACAGTGCTTCGATTTCGGCTGACGAATAATGCTAATTTGGTTTGTATATGTTTATATAGGTTTTTGAGTCTGTAAACAAAACCCCAGAAGCTATTCCTCGTGACTTTTTCGGAAGACCATTACAAAAATGTCCTGAAACTTCGCTAGATGCAGATGCTAAGCAAAGTAAGTTTTCGGCGAAGTTTTATTGGCATTTGCAAGTAAATTAACAATAAATTAGTTCGGTATATTAAATTATTGCAATCATTTCTGTATTGCAGAGGAATCAGTAAAAGTTCATTTCAGATACAAAGAAGGATTCAGCAATGCTGTTAGAAGATATATAAAAATGCGTGATCTGAATTAACTTAACACTAGAAATAGAGTCATAGTAAGGTAATGTTTATATGTGTATAAATATGTATAAAATAGACAGTATTAAAGACAGTGAAAAATTCTCTGACGTATTGTGGAGTTTGAAAGTTGAGTTGTTCATTTTCAGGAGCTATTGTACAAGTCCGTTAGTTTTCCAACAGAGTCTAACACAACATTTAGTATATCTGTGTATGTTTCTAGAGAACGTTGATGTTTATGATCATGTATGAAGGGAATTTTGTCAAATATCTTTCCAAAAAAGGAATCCTTGTCTTTGTCAGAGTCATATGATGGTGACCCGTATGCAGGAGATGGACTTCCATAACCACCGCCGTACCCGCCACCGCCATACCCACCAGACCTGTTAGTAGACAAATAAATCATCGAAATATTACCAAAAAATATCACTGTGCTTTGCAGAATAGTCACCAATTGAAATATCTAAGTGCATATTATATAATAGAAGCTATAATTAACAAAGGACTTACTCGTGTTTGTCAGGTCGTATGAAAAATATCCAAATAATTAGAAAAATTATGAACCACTTAATTCCTATGATAACTGCAATCACAAATGGTGCTATAGGGAAACCAGAATGGATCGGGTTGGCTACTGCGCTTTCACAGTTGTTTTCACAGCCCTATACAATGGAAATTTGGGATATAATATTTCAAACTTGTGCATTGAGTTTTCATCCGTCTAGCTTCAACTTTATAGTAACTTCGAATCAATATTGCTTTAGTGCTACATCTATACGTGAACTACACAAGAGTTCCATTCTTTTTCTGGTTCATATACTCCTGATGAGCATCTCTCATTTGCTTGGGAAATAGGTTCCTCACAAATGGGATATCAAGTGGACAGAAATGCCAAAAGAAAAATCTCACCGGGCACAATCTTCCACTTTCTTGGCTGGCTGTATCCTTTTTGTTTGCGATCGTTGAATTAGTTTTCTGGCTCTTCTCATTCTCGCTAGTCTTTTTAATGAAACTTGAATTCTCAATTGTGCCGGTTGTCGCGTCTGTACTTGTTCCATTCCATTGTCGAAGCTTTCTCTTCTTCATTCTTGGGGCTAGAAAAAGACCCCGTCCGGTGTCATCTTGAGCTGTTTTGTTGCGCGTTCCCACATTCTGTGAAAATATTTGAGGATCTGAAGAAAGTTCTTCCCCTCGTACAAGTTCGATTAGTTTCAAAAAGAAGATAAACTGCAGAACTGAGAGGAGGAGGTAAAACACCCTTGCAGACCGCANTCTTCCCCTCGTACAAGTTCGATTAGTTTCAAAAAGAAGATAAACTGCAGAACTGAGAGGAGGAGGTAAAACACCCTTGCAGACCGCATGATTGAGTTGAAAATTCCCCCGTGATGAGCTGTAGCAGGTCACTGCGGAGAGAACTGTGTCTTGAGCCACACTGCCATTACGATCCCATTTCCCATAGTTCTCAAACTTCATACATAATACATATTTAAGTATCCGTTACTTTTTTGTTGAAATTTTGATATCTGGGTTAATGTCTCTTTTAACTGTGTGGTGTTTGTGTTTCAGAATTTTAATGGAGACAGCGACAAGCATGTTTTCTCATCTATGACTAGTTATAAGTAGCCTCTTTCTCTTTCATAGTTTTCTCCTCCTTTTTAAACTCAACGTGTTTCTCCTACACTTTCATCTACATTATTCATCCTGGTTGCAATGCAATTGCAGTCCAATTGTTGTGTATAATGTGTATATGGGAAACCGTCATAAAGCAGCCGCAATTAGTGTCAATTAGGTGGCGGTCCGTAGTCCACAGTGTAAATAACATTTAACTATCGTTTATTTTTAAGCGTTCCTGTCAACTGTCAAGTAACGACGTTACTGAAATGGGGAATGAGACGTTGAGAACGTCAAAGCAGTAATGCCGGCAAAATTCATGAGTGTATGAGTAAAAATTGAGTTGAAATGTAAAGTAGGTTAGAGAACACAGAAATCTTTATTGTATCAAGAAGATTTGCATATATCAATAACAATGTCGTAAAATTAATCGTCATAAGCTTTGATTAATTTGTCAACAGCCTTCAAAACCCAGCTAGAGAGCTCGTTGAAGGTGTATCCTCCTGAAGCTCTCCCATTACCGTCTGAAAATGATATTCTATTTGTGCCATAGCTGGAACTCGGCGTTCCATAACTGGAGCTGGGCGATCCATAATTAGAGCTGGGCGATCCGTAACTGGGACTGGGCGATCCGTAACTTGAACTTGGCGATCCATAACTAGAACTGGGTGCCCCGTATTCTGATTGAGGGGGTCCGTATTCTTGGGGTTGAGAATCGTATCCGTATTGTGGTGATGGAGATGGATCATATCCCCCGTACCCCCCGTATCCACCCCCAGACCTTTGGTTTACAATACAACAAACTTTAGCAAAATCGTCGTACACTCTTTCTGTCTTTGTCTCGCATTTTAGTTTGGTAAATGCGTGAATAGACGTTTAAGCAATATTTTTTTGTGTACTTACGATTTATTATCTTTAAAATTTTTCAGTATGAAAAGGAAAATTCCAGCCCAAAATATTCCAGCAAATGCTCCAATTATGATCTGAATGACGGGAATGCCGGAAATGTTAGTGTTCGGATCCAAATGCGCATCACAGGTTCCACTAACGCAGCCCTAGATGGATACATAACATATAATACGCATTGCATCTTTGCACCATCAAAATTAAAGTATGGAAGCGATAATTGAAACTATATTGTAGTAAAAATATTGGTACATACCGGACAACCTCGTTCGGACTCTTCACTGGCTTTGCCTTCCACTTTCTCCAAACTGTTCCCTTCCTCTGAACTACTTTCCTTGCTCAGAGTTTCCTTCTCACGCGTTGAGTTTGTCTTATCTACTTTGTCATTTGTAGACTTAACTGTAATTCCCTTCGACGTTACTCTTTTCTTGTTACTCTGGTTTGTTCCTGACGCGGGTAGCGGTCCTAGTGGGATATGCGTTGGAATGGGTTGTTGCAAAGGAACTCCAAAAGGAAAGTGGGGAAATCCAAATGCCGCTGGATTGCTAATGTAATTCAGGTGGGTAGTAGGACTTAGCACTTGGGCAAGAGATTGGCGATGTGAAAATGAACTGTTGTTCCTGATATTAGAATCATTTTCGGATTCCTTCAAACACACTATGATTTCCGCGACTGCTGGGAATGTTGGCACAACTTACATTATAAAAATAAATAGTTAAAAAAACAAAAACTGATACCGATTTACTACTTAAATGCCTAACAAGGGAAGTTCCATGCATGGAAAACTTAGATTCCATCATGGGCGTATGAGAGCAAAGTCAGAAATGCGGTTACTTTAGTAGCTCACTTTCTGTTTTAACAGGGAACACTGTTTCCTATTTGGTGGGACAGCATATCAGTAAAATTTCCACGTAGGCTCTTCCACCACCGCTTTGGCATTGTTCTTTACTTTCGCTTCATCCCACAATCATTCAGTTGTCTTAAAATCGCAACCAAGTTCAATATCACGAACTTTGGACAAGAGGCGAATACAAGTTGATCCAAATACTTACTTTTGTGGCATATACTAACTGACTGAAAGTGGAAGAGTCGAGTGAGGAAAACAGTGCCGGTAGACATGAAAAGGGAAATTTTCATCATTATTTGGTCTTTACAGCCCTCGTTACAATGCTAATACTAAAAATATTTGCATTTAACTTTGTCGTTATTCGGTCATATGCTAGCAATTATTGTGCGCTTTACCCTACCGTTACAGGAAGCATACACTACTTTCTGTCGTACGTACCATCTGCGTCTGTATTGTGACCTAGATCATGGCTCACGAGTTATGAGTCATTGACTGAATTTTTGCACGAATAATATTGTTTTTATTCCATGACAGAAGTATGAAGGACCCTTTCGTTGAACTGAAGTAGGTAGTTCTTGTTACACACTTTTCCTTCTCACAACAATCAACAATGTGAGTGAATCAGAGATGCAGAATTATGCAGAAGCCTAGCGAAAAACCAGAATGTGTTTATGCAATACGCGATCAGGGATGGGATAACAATAATTGTCAACAGCATTACAAACTGCAGAATCAGTATTATAAGCTTATTGCCACGTCACACGTTTAAATAACTGACAGCAGTCAACCGCAACGAGGATTACCGTAGGCATTATTAGCATTTACGGATTAAACCTATGCGAAATAAAATATTTGTCTGCTAAAAAACTCTATCAAAAGAAGAATATTTTAATTTATAAGGAAATAGCTTTAAAAAAATGTGACGTTGGTTGTTCATTCGTAGATTTTGGTTAATAACCTTTTTATTATTTTATGCTTTTTGTTTTAATACATAAATAACTTATTCAAGTAATCATAATAGTATGTAATCAAGCAACTATTTCAGATTAGTATACTTTATCGATTGCGTTTAGTACCCTTTTCGTCAGCTTATAAAAATCAACATTCTCCAGTCCAAAAAATGAATACCCAGAGCGTTTTCCATATCCAGATTGTCCATACCTGCAATAAGTCATTTTTTTCATAGTCTGCAAATTGCCTGCAATTGTACGCGGTGGCTTTCCTAAATTATTTATGTGGCTTACCCATAACCGGAACTGGAGTCGTATTCAGATTCATCTTTCGAGGAGATGCCTTTAATAATTAGCTTAGCAATTGCAGCAATAATTATTGATCCAACAAGTCCTATGACCGCTGCGATTATGACGGGAATAATTGGATATATTGCTTGTTGAACATTTGCACAGTCACGACCTGTGGATGTCTACATTTCAATGTATAATTATTAGACGCAGTGCATAAAATATCATGTAATTGAACAAGGTTTGTTGGAATTGCAATAAATGATCTAAACGACACAATCTACCTTTGGCGATTTCTGCTGTAAAACTTCTCGTTTCACCTCTGAATTCCGCTTGTCTGCAGAACTTTCCACGGCCAATTGATCACCTTCGTCCGTGAAGTCAACGAAATTGTCGATCCGACGCTGTTTCGCCGACACTGATGTGGCATTCCTCTGAAGACTCTTACAATGTCCACCAGGAAATTCTGTTACTGTGATCAGTAACACCGACAAAATTATATATCTGGGTGACATGTCAATATGACTTCAAGTGGAAACGTAACAACGATGAAATGCCAGCAGATACGAGCGTTGTTTGTCTTAGATTCCCAATATCTAAGAAAATACCTTCTTGCAGGGACGCCTTTTTATAAACGCAAGTTATAGTATCGGCGGTGATATCCCAAGTCGTCAGAACCATTGTGGACGAGTCATTTTCGGCGAATTTTAGAAATTTGAAGAAAGCTCTTGAACGTTTTGTCAATTGCGGAAAGTCGTAGGCTGCGGCTATGACAGTTTCCCATGCACCTTTAGATTTCTCTCATTTGTCGAACTTAAAAGTTAGTTTTTGTTCTTGGCTAGCTAAATAACGGATATAATTCTCATCTTGAAGTATGGGCTGCTTTTGTGGATCAACATTCTTCTAAAGGCATCTGACGCGTAAGCACGGAGTCCTTATGCATATGATGAGAGTCGCGTTAGCCCTCTGCAAAAGCAAAGATTGAATTTTACTGTCCCATGAAAACTGAAAATGTCGGCAATTATAGCCAGTTCGAAAAAATCATAATAATTTGACCATAACTATGCTTAGCGAATTTAGGTCATATGCAAATATTATTTGAGTTTAGCTTCGGCTTTAAATTTGCATATTTATAACCTCCTTCCCTAGTTTCATTTCCTGCTTGATTTCTTCATTTCTTTCATAGCTATAAATAAAAAGCCGAAATGTGTAACGAAACCCATATATATGCTTTTTTACATCTATCGAGTTACACATTGCGACTCGGATTTATTTACTTTGCTGATCTCTTATTAAATTCTCTGTAAGACATTACAAACTATATTCATTCTTCATTCATATCATCTCATATTATTTATATCATTAATGTTCTATTATTTCTACCAATATCATATTAAAGTTACAATTTGATACTATTTTTGGCTTTATGCTTTATATAGTTTACAGTTTATTTACAGTTTCAATCAAAGAGTTGGAAAATTGGTTATTTTTATAGAGTTCATCTCCGTATTTTTTGCTTGTCAAAGGATGACTCTGAAGGTCAGTACATTTTCGATGTCAACGTCACAAAACTGCCTGCAACCACAGAAGTCAGTCTCTTTGTTTGAAACTCTACAAACAAATACGTTACAACATGCGCGTGCATTTCAATTATTAACGTAATTACACTTACTTACTTAAAAGACATTTCGAATAATTTGAATACAGACCAAGAGACCATTCACTTACATTACATATATGTAGACAACGACATTCTGTGCATTACCGGAAGTTACGAAAGTACAATCTTCCGAAATCTATGGCCAGTAACTATAATTATATGCTAACCTAATCAATAATGAGCTGTATTTCAAAAACTATTCCACATCTAGCTAGATATAATTTGAACGACAAAGAAACTGAAATTCTATCTAGATTTCAAATTTTCCATATAATGTATACAGTTATATACATTCATATCACATTTGACCCTCATTTTTCAATGTACAACATTGACTTAAACTACATCTTAGCATATATTTCACATTATACTACCTATTTATTACAAAAAGGTGCCTTGGTTAAAAAAGCGTAATATATAACGAAAATTTGCGAAACCCAAGCCTGCCTAGGACGTATGCTTATAATAAAATGTAATTGTGAATCATTTTTAATAATCTAGTGAAATACTTATACATAAAGAAAGGCAATATATAATTCGGCAATGCACAGCACTCCACTTACGTTGTTAGTAAACTTCTTTTGTTACTTGAGTCTTTCGGCTTCCTTTAGAGTATTATAGAGTTTACTGATGTGCAAATGCAAATCCGATTTTGCAAAAAAAAACAGGTCATATCCATATTTCTTTCTATCATTCAGATATCTTATACATACACTTCTTCTAATAATGTTTCTTGTTAGTAAAAGCAGCATAATATTTCCTTTGGAAATGAAAAATTATAGTCATCGGACGTTTAGGTCTCTTAATATATATTATGTTAATTATCTTTCCTCATATCTATACTAAACGCGATAATAAGTTTATTGCAAGCATGCTGTTTTTTGAACAGACAAAATAAATTTTGCCGGTGGATGCCAATTGATACGCCCAGTCCGAATCCAATCTTTGCATTTAAAAGTTTTTAACAGGTTGAATTTACATGAAATTGCAACTTTGCTCCAACAGTAATTCCACGTTAAATGTAAAGGTAAAGCTCGGATGAGTGAGTTATCGGGTAGGCCCGTCTTACAAACAAAACAAAGACCATGTTGTTCAACACATTGGATTATACGATCTCTTTCTTTCTGCGTGTTATACTGATAGGTTGGCATAGTGTGTTGGTTTGGGATACTTGGTTAAGAGATTTAAAAGTCCACATGCTCGTCCTCATCATCACCCTCATCCTCACGAGCACTAGCCTCGGACATCATTGTGACGTCTTCAGATTGATCCGTCGGAGGAAGTGCTTTCAAACTCGCGCAGTCATCCATATGCTCGGATTCATCTGAACAAGAACTTGGCGATGAGGATTCTTCCGTTTCACTATAATATGGAGTAATTCAATTTAACTTAAGTGTTGTGACAATTCGAAATTAACTTTAGGAACACACTCTCTTTCAATTGGGCTTACCTATGAGGGTTAGCCATTTCCTTGGACTTGTGTACTAAAGCCATCCAGTTCACTGTATGGGGAGCGGATCCAAATCCAAACGAAGCTGGGCCAGCCATAAAGTTGCTGGCGATACTCATACCTGGAAGAGTATAACTTAGATCCTCAGATAAAGGGGCGACCAAGCTTGGTTGGGGCACGGAGATAACAGAGGACTGTCCTCCTTCTTGCTTGTTGGTCTCCACGAGTTCAATGATCCTACTCAGGTCAAACTTTAATACTTCTTTTGAAGGAATCGGCCCCAGCTTGCTGGCCACTGTCAATAAAACGTCTGAAGTCCAGAAGTGTGGAATGCGCGGAAATAATTTTCCGACATCTCCAGGTAAGTGAAATCCCAGTTTGTGGAGTAGCAACAAGTACGGCGGTGACATGAGGAGAATTTCCTGGTAGTGAGTCCATGGTACGATTGGAATGGATTGCCCAAGTACTAAGTATTAATGTAGAAAACATTATACAAATACTCGGCGAATTCAACGCGGATTTAGTTTTAACTATTCAATATTAATTAGTTGTTGTACTAACATGTGTAATGGTACGAAATCGGACCAACAATATCGGTTTGTGGAGCATCTGAAATGTCGTCATCCCCCTCTTCAGAAGTGTCCCCCACATCCTTGGCTTTAAGCCTGAAACGCTTTGTTTCGAAATTGAACTTCACATGGCAGGCCTGAAGAACTTGTTTCTGGAGCCAAGCTAAGTCTTGACCTTCTCCAAGTATTTGGCTTACCAGCTCACCGAGAGCAATATCCAACTCTGAAATGTCCATTGGAATTTCGGCTGGATCCGTTGATGCAGGGTCATCCATTTTGTAATCAGGTGGTGATATCGTGTTAGCTGACATCGAAGCAGACACAGTATCTACGTCCGGGTCGTCTTCCTCTTTGAGTGACCTCTCCGGCTCGGCCGGCTCCCCACATGAGCTTTCTGTGTCTCCCGTTTTCGCTAGGTACCCATCAGTTTCCACAGAGTTTGCCGGAGAGCATGGAAAGATGTCTGGCGTTTGGAAGCGGAAACTGTTTTGATTTGCATCTCTCAAATGATCCATGAGCACAGAGGTGGGTACAGAGTGACAACTGGATCCTGCAGTGGCATGACTGCTGCTCGTGTTAGTGCTCATGATATCACACGTAGCAACTCCATTCATGTCCCCTGTTTCCATTCTCTCGGATGCCAGGAACTTGAGAAATTGATTGTATCCAATGATTCTCTGGTGGAGTAATTGGTTCAGAACCTGCAAAATCATTGTGATCACGAAGCAAGCAGAAGAAGCAGAGGATTAGCAATAGATAACTTTTTATAAGCTCAAAGGGGTCATTTATAATGTACCGATTCCCTTGTTTTTCCACAAGATAGGTCGTCGTACAGGTCCATGATTTTCCCGATGGGATCGTTTCCTGTTGCGCACCTTGTGTAGTACCAGTACAAGTTGTTGAGATCCTCCTTTGACCACCTGAAAAATCATTTACATTTTATTGTAGCCCTAAGTTTAATTGCTATTGCCGACTTTGGTTCGCCCAGCATATAACCATTGAATCAATTCGTATTTCTGTACTTCGTCGCTTCAAGGATAAATTGGCCATTTATGGATGTACCGTATATACTTAGGAATTGGAATTGGGGAATATTGGGATTTGTCATAAACGCAGTATTACCTACCCATTGTCGTCTGACGTGTTGCTGGTCCCTGACTTGAAAATTTGTCGTTTTTCCTCTCTGCTTGATTTCATAAACCGTTGAATGACATATTCTATCAAATCAGCCCAATCCTATAAATATTAATATATGCATATCAGTTTTGTTCCTTCAGACACCAGGTTATAATTTCCAAGAATTCAACATTGAATATAGCCGAAGCAAACTCTTTACATTGAATAATATTGATCCTTTCAAGATATAACTATAAATAAGTACTTACATCTTTGATTTCAAACTCGACTTCCCAGATGTTTGAAAATGTTTTGAGGATCAACGGCTGATGCAAAACGTCAGGCCGGGACAAATCCCCAGCGATATGATGCATCATGGTAAATACACAGTCGTTCACAAACTCTCCATTCTTGCGAAAATCCTCCAGTAAATGTCCATACTGTTGCATAACCAACGGAGATGCGAACTCTTTGATAAAATCGGACATTTTAAACTGATTCTCATACTCGGGATAAGTCGATATCCTTTCAACGAGCAAGAGAAACACGTGATTAGTTGTTATCAAATCTTGCAAATACTGTTTGGATTGTACTCCTGGCTTGAAATGGCGGATTAGCAGAAGAAATAGGTATCTGAGCTCTTCCACGTTCAGCATATAACCTAAACCAGAGACCATTTTTTATATCCAAGAAAAGCATTTTAAAAGACCAAGGATGACATGACACTATCAGTCATCTCCTAGTCCTAAAGGCCAGTTCTGCTTGTGACCTTACTTTGTAATTGAGTGAGATGAAATTTGTCTTCGGTGGAGTACGTGGTATGCTTACTATACACCTCGACAGCGTGAACAAGCTCCCTGATGGCAGTTACCACCAAATGCATCCTTCTCAAATGGGGTTTCAAGTCATCCTTGCAGACTGCCAAATTCTCGCACATGGATACCCCCTCAAATGTGAGATAGGATAGCATATGATTCGACAAAACAGGACTGATTAGATCAAGGTCCAATTCAATTTGGGATGCAAACTTTAGAAAATATGTTATGAGCCAGAGGAAATGGGATTTGTCCACTTGGAGCGACGGATTTTTGCTTAGCTGCTCCTGAAGCAGGGCCACCAGGGAACCATACCCTTTGAGTAAGAAGTCTACTGTGAATTCCCTCAAAACTAGGGATATGTCCTCGTCCGTCGGATTGTGGTGCACCAGCGCTTTAATACTTGTTCTGCAAAATCCAATAATTCTATAATAGAGAGAGAAGTGACCAGGATACGTACGTGTTAAACATTTGTTAGTGCGAAAACCGTACTTGTCCCGTCTCTTGCGTTTGTGCAACTTTTTCCTCTTCATTTCCCGTTTGTCCTGTATAGTTACCGTAATCATTGGCTGAACTCTCAACTTTGGCACACTTTTTGCATGAGTGGATAATTTGATAGATCTCTGTTTAGTCATCAAAGATACCGTAGGTTGTTGAGGGTCATCCTCGTTGCTCGATGTAGAATTCCCTTCTTGCTGGTTATAACTCTCTGGCTTTGCTGACGTACTACTACTACTCGGATGAGAGTTTTGTGCTTCCACACGAGGCTGGTCATCAATCGTTGCCTATTGCGTAATATTACATTATTAATACACCCCAAAAATCACATGGTTTATATGATTGGAACAAGTATGAAATAGAAATGTATGTTATTTTCAATGTATTTACATGGCTTTTATTCTCGGTGGAGAAATGGGAGCTAGATATCCCGGAGTCGACATCGCTCATGCGATCCTTGTTACTACCAGTTTTCCCTTTCCCCTTTGTTTTCGCTTTCGTATACACTTTTTGCGAAACTGGCTGAGACGGTTCTTTAATTACTGGTGAGGTTAAATTACGGGCTAGCGTGCTGTTCACGACGGCACTGGACCCCCCAACGCTGGTGTTTGATGGAGGCGTTGATGAACTTGACGATGGTGAGCATTTTTGCGATGTACACGGCTCGTCCTCACAATCCCCTGGCGACTCATTTGAGTTGTTCGACGAGGTTGGGCTTTTGGACCCTCCTGGAGATTTATTCATACCCCCACCAGTATCTGATGAGTCAGATGTGGGGTCCGACGTTACGATAGGTTCGGACGATGAGTCTCCCCTGGAGGCAGCTGGGTCCGGGGGTGATGTATTACTTTCATTGTCCTCTGAACTCTCAGACATGGAATTCTCCAGCCATTCGTTCAGCAACTTTTGCAAATTTGATACATGCTGATCTTTGTATATCAGTGCAATTAATTGCACCAGCGCTACTCCCCACTTGTTCTTTTGGCTGCATATCATCAAATTCAGTAGGATCTTGTCTAAACTGTGAGCAAACAAGTTCCAAAGGATTTGATTCTGGATACCAGCATCCTTATGCGTGATGTGTAATATGTTTCGTAACAGAAGTAGACCATCAGAAACGCCTTCGCAGTCGTCGGGCGACAAGTCATCAACCTAATTTCATTTGTTTAGGAGCAATCAGTGCGAATTCTCACGATACCCCAAATGTGCAGAAGCAGCAGGAGTGAAAGCCAATAGCAAACGCCAAAAGTAACGAGAGCCAGGGCAAAGTTTTTTGCACATATTATCTAAGAGAATGCGACAATCGACTCACCTTTGATGTCAACGCTTTAAGATAGTCAACAATTGCTTTAGTTGCTCGGAAATCTGTAAATACAGATTTGATTGTACGGAGAATTGAGTCCAACTCGTATGACACTTGCTTCCCTTCCTCGGTTGAGACGTAGTTGGCAGGCAAGAGACATTCAATGGGGGATGTGAGATGCGAGAGCAATTTTATCAGCTTCGGTATCACCTTATTGGATTTGGCACAACTTGCGTATTCATTTGACGCCGCAATTAGTAGTGGTACCAGGTCCTTGCCAACCACCTGGAAGACTCCAAGACTGCGGCGAGTTCGCAACGATGGATCATCGTTATTCAGCTTTGTGAGAAGCTCTTCGACCGCATCTGTTGTAATAATGGAGTTGAAGTAGAGTTGTAAAATTTAGACAATTTAGTTTACCTACCTATGAATTAGAATTAACTTTACTACATGAACACTTGTTATACACCAATCAGAAGGCTGATTGATAATGCAAAATGCAATCATCAATGGGCTAGCATTCACATTTAAATGGCTGTTTTTAAAAACATGTACACATGAAATATGCGTTCAATTCTTATGAAACGTCTCTGTTCCATCGAATCTAGATATGTATCAATATCAATCATTGCAAAACTTCTTTAAAGCAGCCAACACCAGTGCCGGTCACCTTACACACGTATTCTATACGCGTTTTCCTTGTAAAAGCGTCAAAGTTTTTGGAATTGTACTCTTTGTTTCTTAAATGCTCCATCACCAAAGAGTGCGCTACCAAAGGTTAGCTTTTAAAATTCAGGCACACCATGTTTTATTGCATTAATCTTAGGTAGTTTATAGTAATTCGTGTATATTTATTTTATTCTTATTTAATATTCATTTGATATTTGTACATACCATACTTTATCATTCTCGATCTCTACCGTTTTTTACAACACAATGATGTATGTCAATTAGGTCACCCACTAAGAACACCTCAAGTCAACTACTATGTCGACTTTAAAGGAAAGAAAATATAATAAAAAGCGATATGTGGAAGTATCAAATAAAAGTAACAGCCCAATTCGACTTCTGAAGTCATACTGATGCATATTTTGAATCATAAGGATTGCGGAATCTTCGGGTGCTTATGAATTTCAGTTCCATAAAAAATGCGAAATTACGTTGAAAATCATACGTATATTTCTATAATGTTCTAATTTATTCATACTGTGCAATAAAAACATGTGGTGGGAATACAAGGAATCATAGATGGCTTTTGATCTCTCATGACAAGTCGATAAATGATTGAAAGCAAGATAAGTTTTTTTAACCAGTGTCAATATGCAATACATATTGGATTGTGTAATTCAATGCTACTTTCACACTCTATTCTCATTCACATACTAAATGCAAATCAAACTGTGCCTGTTACGATTTTTTATTAAAGACATCATATTTCTTGAAGGTGAAAAGGCGAGTCGGAGCGGACGGTATGATTTTGAAGAGGATGTTTGCCAATGATTTTGGTTTTAATTTAAAAATTCAGAGTTGTAGTTCGTTCGTGCTTAACTGGAACCAGTGGTACTTTTGTAACATATAACGTGCATGTAATAGTCGATGTGTTGCGTAGTTCTTGCTGACTTGCTGGGGTAAGTACGTCGTACGTAAGCATTTTTTGCATTGCAAATGGTCACATGCTGGAAAACGTGCATGAGGCTAATGGGAAGGAAGATCCAGCGAGAGCTGTATACTAAATGTGTCTTGTGTATCTCTCGGGGGTTCACTTACATTTTTCAAGTCTCACATGTAATGGGATACCCTGTATTACCTTTATGCATTATGTGGCACCCGTTCGTAACCGATCCATATTACGTACCAGTTTAGAGAACGTGTATATTATATTATATGATATTGCAACAAAGGAAATCAAACGAATTCTTTGTATCCAGAGGAAATTTTTCAATCAAAACATTAGCCCAGGTGAAAGCCAAACCATTCCATTCGGTTGTAAATATGTGCGTAAAGCTCTATATACACAATAATTAAAAATTAGTTAGTAAAGTTAACTTACCTTCACAACTCTCCTTTTTTATTTGATACTCCCCTGTTGAAGTGGTATATCCCAGTAGTCCACATACCTCATGGAGACTAGATGGACTCACAATTACCCACTCCATCGAATTATATGGTTTTATATTTATGTATACTCAATCCTGTAAAGAACAAAACGAAACTGGTAAATGCTGAGCTTGTTATGATTGTTATTTTATGAATTATTTAGCGTGCTTATTATATTGCATTTATATTAAACGCCAAATAATTATTATTATTTATTATCGCGTTGAAAGAAGCTTATTTGTTTCATTACTAATCGTAAATGCGTATTTTCCGAATTAGAATATACCTTGATAACTTTTTTAAGATCTAAAAAAATATATGCTAAAATCCCATTTTACAATTAAAAGTTGCATGCAATGAGCGGACGGATGAATTTGAAATCCAATATCAGCTAGTTTTGGATAATTGTATATACCTTGTACCTACGCAAGCTTTGCCTTTGCTTTTAAGGACCCTTTGGTTAGGGACAAACAATAGCAAATTGGATTTTTCTGGATTAAAGTTTAGCACCGTTGATTAGATAACAATGCAATTGATCACAAATGCTAGTTCTTACTGACGCCCTTTAAAATTAGATTTGTACACAGAGCATTTACGTAATATGTATCACGATATGATTTACTATAAGGAGCATCTGCAATAGAATTATTAATCCAACATGAATTAAACATGATGTTAGTCTGCAGCTGCTTCGGTCTTCAGGAGTCTTCAGGATCTTCACAGAATCCAGTACCTTTTAAGAAGAACTCGTGAATTCTATTTTTTCACCTTTCTCATGCATGGAACGAAATTTTAAAGCAGAAGCACATTGTGACTAGTGATAATATTTTATCTACTTGCATGCGAATGCATGGTTAAGATGAAAAATATCCATTAATTGGATGAATGGACTTACTGGTTTTGACAGAAATGTCCTTGTGGCATTTCCTTATCGAGACAAAAAATTCGCCCAATCAGAATGCGTTTCAAGCTTATCGTTTAGCCCATGGTACTGAGAATGACGTGAGTAGTAAAAGTAACTTTGCTTTATAAAAGACCGAAAATGACGGATTCATTTATACGTTATATACGTAGAAACACCAAAACGCACCACTTACTTTTCACCACCTCATTAGCGTGTTACAGTGGAATTCTCAATTTTCTTTATTTGATACGGAGACACAAATTATTGCAAAATTCCCAATCCCCTCTTGCAATGTGAGTAAGATTGCTAAGTTAAGGAATAAATAATTTGAGCTACTCGCTTTTGTTCACTTGTCAGACGGTTCACCAAAGCGAAACTGGGTTCTCGTCGGCCTTTTTGCAAGTGGTAGGTTTTCGGGGTAAACTTGTGAATCAACCGAATTTAAGAATTTAAGAAAAGAATTATAATTGTAGCGACTGCTTGCTTCGTTACTCTACGCATTACTTACACGCAAGCTACGTAGAGAAAGTAGAGATCTCAAGAGCTGGGCATTCGTGGGTTTCTACTAACAAACAGAAGTTCTTTCCACCTATGTGTCTGTGCTCATGATGTACGGAGTCAGTCACGTTGTCTGGCAATCAAAAACACGTTTTTGTGACGGCGGTGGTGGTGGAGGTGGAATACGCTGAGCTGATATAACTTCTCGACGGCTGGGGCTAAAAACTCCATATAACACATATTATTAGAATCACCAGTAAGAGCAGTAAGCGCTGTTTCTGGATATGATATAGGTATACACCAAGTGGGGACACCTACTTCTCAGGTTTTTGAGAGAAAGTCCATAGTCAGTCACACTCGCAAGCATGTGTACGCGTATAATTATAGTTGCTTTGAGTATATATAGATTTTATATACATATATTCTATAGTTATGAAGCTGAAGCAGCCTTGATACCGCACGGTCTTTGTCCCTTGAAAGAATATGGTTATTTGCAAGGATGCACAGTTGAGTAATCTGAACCCTGATCAAAGTACTTGGAACTTGGATCACTGAAGTCAAAAGAAAACGCAGATGTACGTGTTGACGATTACTGCTGAATACGGTGTAATATTGGGTACAAAGAAGGTATCTAGATAAACATTAAAGTATAAATAATAGGTAAGCATGATTTTCATTGTTGACAAATATGGCGATAATGAGTTGGCGAACTGGAATGAATTTGGAATATATGTATTTCCTAATATTTTGCTCAACTCACTAAACTTTTACGTTTTACGAAGTCAGACGGTCGGTTATAGAAAAGGTCGGTCTAATTCGTAGAATTAATTAAAAAGCTGAAAGCTGTGGCAAACGTAAGGGCTCTTTTAAGTATTAATCATCACGCTAAAAGCATAACCTAATTTACATTTTTACCGGAGGAACATTTGCATTAAAGATCATGCATGATTTCCGATAGCACTATTACGTTTAATTTAAACTTTGGCTGAAAGTGCTATTAGAACCGCTGTTTAGTAATATAAGAATCGCTTTCTCTTCCAATGTGTCTGCTCGACGTTCTCAATTTCGCACTGCTGGCTTGACAAACAGACCGCACGTTATGGAACACGGATCCTCCAGGAAGCCTGGATAAGTACGTGAGTTCTAGCTATATCATGGAAACTTTATATGGATATAAACCAACACGTATTATTATTGTGTCTATATGATAACGGATTCCCCTTCTGATTCCAACAACTCTTACAACTACATAATATCGACCCTCACGTTGTCTCAACGTGCATCAAAGTTTCTAGTTCCACTTGCAGAGGCACATGTACATTAAACGTCTGGGTAGAGGGGTAGCCTGATGCTTATTTGAACGGGTATTGAATGTCACATCTTTCAGTTTTTCCGTCGTCGGTATATTTACTACGAATTAAACTTCAATCCTCGTTTCTCCCATTATACGCACAACATGCAAAAGTCGTATGTATGTATGTTCTTACTTCGTATCACTCCTGCTCCATATAGCTGTTACAGAGTTAACTCCGAGTTGTTGACTTGTTCATGGAAAATTTTGACATATGAAAAAACCCATCGTAATTTGAGAAGTTGAAAGTAACAGAAATAACAATCAATTTAAATGTGGAATCTCCGATTTGGATTAAAAAACGTGGGCCATTTAATATGCTGTATATTACATTACACATTGTTAAGTACATGACAAGACCGTGTATTATGAGTTTTCGGCTAGTAACGTATTAAGCAAAGCCTATCAATATTTGGCTGCTTTGTTTGTAGTATGCAATAAGAATCGGTATTAATTGGCTAAAAATATGCCCCGATCAATTTAAATAAATTGCTTCTGTTTATTTTAATAGCCTTTTTTTACTTGAAGCACATGTTAACAATAATTGTATTATTATATCTATAGCACGTGTGCCGCAAAAGCGAGTGAGGCGACGGCATTTTACCCGGAACCGGGTATAAATAGAGCATTTTTAAAAAGAATCATTTTAAATATAAAAAAGTAAAAATAAAATATAATAATATCGATTCAATACTAATGCGGAGGATTTTATTACATCCGCTATTCATTTGAAACCAATTTCCACTGAAAGTGAGCAATGTATTAAGCTTAGGAAATAGTCTACTGGGAATATGGCAGCGAAAACAACCTGGCACGTTCCGAAACACAAACATACTGGTGCTATTATTCCCGATACGACGAAAGTCAGGAATAACTTTCATTGTGGTAATCCACGGCATTCAAAGCCACCCACGCATTACACTATAAGGTCTTAAGACATCCGGTGTACGTGTGCAGGTGACTGGACATCTCAGAAGATTCCATAGAATGCCCCGACCAAATGTTAAAAATAGCATGGATTAGACTCCCGTTGTGTCCATCAATACATAAATTCATACAAAGGGAAAACCATGCTTTTATTTAGTCCCGTGATGCAGAGATTTGATGACGCGAACTGCCTCAGTGCATTGTTTGACTACACATAACGCAAATATATTTGTTTTTAGTAAGGAAGGACTTGGACCAAGCTTAAATGAATGGAGTTCTTATCAACGTGTTAACGAAAATTGCGAAAGTCAAGTGTTCAGTCTTAGGTATACGTTCAGTAAAAGTAGCCAGTGGCCAGTAAAAGTCTTAATCGATCTTCAAAGATATTTAATCTGATATGCAGGATCTTGGATATGAGTCATTTGAATATTTTAATGCATGGTCCTTCTTTTGCACAATGGACAACATATTTCACGGAAATCGGGGAGACAATGAGTATGCATGTATAATTAATTAGAAATTTATTAGCTTCTTTTGACGATACTACAACAGCCAAAAAGTTAATTTTGTCGCTATTGCTAGAAAAACGAGTTAAAGTTACAATTATCTCCTTTTCCCAAAAACAACTTTCTCCGTTTTATCTTCTTGGATTTTATCGTGTATTCTCAACTCTCAACATTTTCCAGTATAGCACTTTTTTCTTCTGGCTGTGATTCGGGTGAAACGGTATCTATGTCAGAGTGCAACCATTATTAGCCACAGCAGGATTATCACCCTCTTCGAGTCCAGGATTGGGACCAGTCCCAGGTCCCCCACCATCACTTCGAGATTCTCCACCACGAATTACCACCATTTGGTGTGGCTCCATTTGAACAATAGGTTTCATTAATTTCATCATATGTTGGATTTCATTTTTCACTTCAGCGTCATTTGCCTCACTCATCTGTCGGTATTCGATGACTTCGTGGTAGAGCTCCATTATTTCCTGATATTCCTGGCGCAGACTTTGGATTTCCAAGTCAAGGTTGTAATTCTCTCCCCAGCCTGCACTCCGTCCACCAGGATGGCGACGTTCTTCCATAATTGACACGAGCAACTCCAAACTCTCCAGTATTTCTTGATATTCCTGGCGCAGACTTTGGATTTCCAAGTCAAGGTTGTAATTCTCTCCCCAGCCTGCACTCCGTCCACCAGGATGGCGACGTTCTTCCATAATTGACACGAGCAACTCCAAACGAGCCATCCGTGCCCGGGCGTAAAAAAGCACATACCGAACTTGCCGTTAAAACATTAAAGATATTTTATAAATATTTTATACATATAATGTTATAAAATATGTTAAAAAATCAAGTGGAATTCGTACTTCTGTGAAATGACAAGCCGGGAGAGGTAATGTTTCTAACTTGGAGTACGTGAAAACAGAGTGAGATGAAGTACTCGCATGTCATGAGAATATCTTGTGGGCGAATTCCACGATACCTAAGTTCCGGATCACGCGCCCACTCCCTCATGATCTCATCCTCTGTTTGAGTCACCACCCAGTGATTATTGTGCACTAAACTTTTGCAGTTCTCCAAAAATCTAACAAGTAAAGGCACCTTGCCTACACATGAACTCAGCCTACTCTCGAGAGCTTTCACAAGACTTTCAACTGTCTCGGCGGACTCAACGTGACCACATCGAGCACACTTCCACTTTGACTCGGCTACAGTAGGACGTATTGGAAGTTTGAAACCAAGCATGCAATTTTCGCAGACAACAGCTGAAACAAGGGAGCCCAACTCAAAGGGGTCAATGCAGCGTTTGCATTTACAGGTAAAGCCTCCCACATTTCGGAACATTTCTTGTCGCTTCCAAGTTCCAAACACGGAGTACTGATTCGAGTAGCAGACCGTGATAAGGTCACCCTGATTAATCATTTCGGATGATTTGATGATGATTTTGTGGGAGGGGTCTTCAGTAAGTGTCCACCAACAGTTTGGGGTACACGAATGAGCAATCATGCTAGCTTCCAGGAAAAGGCAAATCGCACACCTGCACAACAGACAGCACTATTTGTCGTTTAAACAATTTCAAAAATATGCCAATTCCCGTGAAGACCCACGAAGGGAAATTCACGATCAATTCAATTTGCGGTTACATATGATACATGCATATCACCTGTAGAGGCTCACCCAGAAAATTCTGCATTTTGACTGAAAGTGTTGCTAAACGCGTTTATATTGATAACGCTTAAAATCCTGCAACACTCCGTCCTGTCCCCAAGCTTAGATTCTAACGTGGGGAAAATCTGCTTGATGTCATCAAGAAACAAATGGAAGTTCCAAGGTTGTGTGGCTAGTGCCGTCTCATGTTGCAAGCCGAGAACGGACTCATTCCACAACAGATAATCGTTTCGCTTAATGAGAAGACATCGGATTAGCTGAATCATCACAGAAGTAGTCACTATATTCATTTCGTCTCCAGGCGGAGGGTAAGGCAACTTTGTTTCTTGAAAAAGTTGGCACTCATTGTCTTTATGATGTGCAATCTAATTATACGAAATTAATCATAATTCATAAGCAATATTAAGTACGATTCCCAGTATTTTACAAAATCATGCAACCTCTTGACAAATTGCTGAACAAACTGGCCAACCGCATTTCGTGCATCGGTTTACTTCTTTCAAAAGCTTCTCCTCGTTGCTATCTTCAGTGAAACGACTTTCTTCACGCTCATTCACAGATCTCATGTGTGTACAGCAACCCAGGCAGAGGGGCTCGTGGAAAGTCACTTTATCATCAATAGGCCAAGGAGCAACCATCACAGGCACCTCCTCCAAAATCCGTGTTTTCTTGGAAATGTGACGTCCAGCAACGACAAACCTACCATATTCGGCATTTTTTTGTATGACAAATAATGTCCCAGGTGAACTGACGTCGTCGTGCACATCTTTCTTAAATTGCACAAAAATTAACTCTTCTTATATTTTATTTATTATCCTGAGCAATTAAAAAAACATTTGATGTTTTTATAATTAGTGCTTACATTTTCCTCTTGCATAGCAGATAGCAACACCCGGATTGTTTTGTAATCCAAAGCTTTCTTTTGGACCCATGCAATTAGTTAAAAGAAACTTTACAACATCATGCCCTCATCATTTTAGGGGAAAATACACTAGACAGAAGCAGCACTAAAAATGTGTACTGTTGTTGCACATATCATATATTCCAAAGGGGTTGTATAGGAATTAGTTCAAGGCACTTTCCCATTCCCACTTTCTCACATGATATCCTGCATGCATTGCATGATTTCATTGCTTTCACGAATCATAGGAGGGCTTTCTCCACAAAACAAAAATCGATTCAATACATATTATTTTGCCATGTTGTTGTATCTACACACCACTTCAGCCCGCCTGTGCCTGCAATACTATCGTCATTGCGGCAAGCAGGGAACTTTGTGCCCCACTGCGACATATACTACTTACTATTCTGGAGAAAGGCATTCGTTTGCTCATGCACTTTCCCATTCCCACTTTCTCACATGATATCCTGCATGCATGATTTCATTGCTTTCACGAATCATAAGGCTTTCTCCACAAAACAAAAATCGATTCAATACATATTATTTTGCCATGTTGTTGTATCTACACACCACTTCAGGCCGCCTGTGCCTGCAGTACTATCGTCATTGCGGCAAGCAGGGAACTTTGTGCCCCACTGCGACATATACTTAGGTATTATTCTGGAGAAAGGCATTCGTTTGCTAAGTACAGAGTGTGGATAGACCAGTGTTTCCAGCAAAAATGTAACGCAAGAATGTGAAGCACCCCCGCCCGAAGCAAAGATGTGAAGAAGTCTGCCGAACGAAAACGGAAGTCAAAGTTAGCCAGTGCCGAAAAGAGACGCTGAAAGTCCAAATCCACCGCTGAAATAAACGCCGCAGGAAGAATAAGTCTGATGAACGAAAACGGAAGATTAATTTTATAAATTAATCTTCATGCTCATCTTCAATTTGAATAAAATTGAAGTATTCTATATATGAATGAAATCCTGTCTTCCGTTTTGCCGTATAACTTAAAAACTCTGAGATAATAATATAGTTCCGTCAACTAGTTCATATAAGATTCAACCTTAGCGTCTAGCGTCTTTATTATTGACGAAGACGAAGGTAGCTAGTTAAAGACCACCAGTTAGACTCAGCATTCGATTGCATAGAATTCGCCAATTTTCGGTTAGAATTACATGCATGAAGCAGGTATTAATTAGTTGTGGACCGCGACGGGGGTGAGGAAGGATAGGAGGGTGAAGTAAATGAAGTGATGACGGGAATGTCGTTCTCCACAAATCCATAATATTCTTATGCTGCCTTATGCACCTTGTGCAATCCCAAATCCCACGTGCACGCGGGCTTCAGCCTTTTAAAAGTCGAGTCGAGTAAAGAAGTATAAATAAACAAAATACATACTTGGACATCCAGATCTCTACTACTTCAATCCCTTCAATTCACTCAGGTGTCATGCTTCACACACAGACTTCAAGATTGTGATTGAGAAGTACTTGTTTGTATCTTAAAAATTCATTTTTAAAGAGGTTTAAAGATTTTAATGACACAGACACACAAGCTGCCACTTTCACAATAAAAGTAACATTATCGATATTAGTCTTTTCATTATCAGAATCAGATCAGCAAGTACAACGTCGCTCGGCGGAGTGAAAAAAATGGTTGATCCACGAGGAATAATAATAATATTAATGTTGAAAATAATTCCAATTTGCACAATTTTGTAAAAGGAAACCCGCCTACCTATTCCTGATCTGATCCAGGCAGATAATTATTATAATTTTAATCGAACATACAACATACTACGTCTCGCATTCATATGCTAATCTCTGAAGGATTGTCTGTCGCAGCAGCAGATGGATTGTGTATTGTGTCTGATTTAATTATTGTGGAGCATTATTGAGTATTTCGTCGAATTGAATTTTCATCTGATTGTGTAAAGTAGAATCATTGTAAATATTGTGCATTTACATTTACACCTGTCTGTCATTTAATCAGCATCAGA
>JAANSN010002158.1:0-26183 GCA_036850665.1 Dicranocentrus wangi | reverse complement strand
GGTATACGAAATGTGTTTACTGCGGTTCGTGGAAGCATAAATAAACAGAAGAGAACGAATGTTGATGAAGCGGCATCGGTGTGATATAGCTTTGGCAGAAATGGTCGATGACAGAATGATCTCGAGCTAAAATATTTAGGACAAATGGCGCCACTTTGAAAGCATAGCTTTTAACTATTTGAGTAGCTACTTATATAGGGAAGGAGCTGCAATTTATTAAACTACCTTGATAATGGAATATTGATTACGCAGATATAGCCCGTTTTTTCCTGGGAACAAGGAAAATTCATGGGGGATTTCTTGGAACGTAAAAGTGGTTGGGAAACTTTGTAGATTTTAACACACAGTTTATATGATGATTTATTTCTTCATCTTGCTTTTAAAGTCGGAGTCCAGTTCCAAGTTTATATTGAGCTGACAGGATATTGCTAAATGATGCATAATGTATGTAAATGGTGGTACGTAATTGCCGTCGAATCCCAAAGTCAAGGTTCATTGATCCAACGCCCGTGAAATGGAAAAGACACTACTATAATACCAGCAGTCGCATAAAATATTTTCTTTGAAAATGCCTGCATGGAGTTTTCAAAGCAAGTTTCGAAACCGCATCCTGTTCAATTTCGACATCTGACGCAATGTCAATGATATTTAGTCGTCTCCAAAGCTTTTTATATCATATCATGAATTTGTAAATAGCACGTGTCCACCAGATTCGTTTCTTCTTTGCGAATTAACCAACATGTATCAATTGCGTTTTACATGAAAATCTACTAACTTGTGTCCTGTTTACACATCGCAATTCGCATCCCTTCAGTTCACAGAGAAACTGGAGGGTGCACAATACTTTTCCCGCAAAATCTAGAGAATTCTTTAGGACAGGTTTAAGTTTTACTAGAGTATTTATATTAGGTAAATTAATACCAATAGGTAGCATGGAAAATCATTGACACTGCGGCGGAACGTCTTAATCAGCATTGCAGGGGCAGCAGCTCTTTCGTCGTGGTTGTGAGATAAAGCAATAACATTGCATTAGGCCAGCATTCCACCTAAATATAAAATATTTACTGCGGAAGACTCCCGCAAAACTTAATCCTTCCAGTTTATGTGCCTCGCCAACACGATCCTCCGAGATCTGCTCATTTTTTAAATATATTTTTAGTTTCTCCCAGAGGTATATCCCCGTGGAAAGTATGGAATACATGGAGGTTTCTATCATACCTGAGTGAAGTGAGAATTATTCCGTAAGACCATTTCGTAGAAAGGAAACCTTCCACACAACTCAAAGCAAGAGTCCTACGAAAGGTGTAAGCAAGTAGGTTAGTTCTACTCTAAGCATAAAGGTGAACTTAAAACGACTTAAAAAGAATGAAAGCAACATTGAACCATTTTTTCAGAACTCATATAACGTACATATACAGTCATACATGAAATGTTTAATTCATTGCTAACTGGTCACTGGAACGAGAACATTCCATCTTGCTCCAGTAGTCTATTTCTCTTGAGAAAGAGGAAAGAGTGCAACAAAAAATAACGCTTTTACTTTCAAAAAACCATTCCATCATGTTTCCTTTTTTCGCATAGGTATGCCTATATATCGTTCCATGAGACTTCTGTAGCCCCTTTTCCTCAAGCATGTTCGCAACATGTATAAATTCTTCATAAATTTTTAACGAAGCTTCTTTCTTCTCCAGTTTGTTAGTAACAGCGAGGAAAGCCTTTTATCACGTTGATTGTAGCAGTGTCGGATGTAGTCGTGGAACAATTTGTGAACACAAAGCTTCAATTACTCTTGTTCTCATTTCACTATCTGGGTGAGTGAGTACATACAACACTCTCGTGGAAAGAATGAGCATCGTATCCTCAAGAATCATTTACATTAGCCATGTATGTAGGTAGTCGGGAATATTTTGTTTGTTTTACCCTTCTCAATTTTTGGCTGAGGACATTTTCTATTCCCAATTGGTGTTACGAAGTAAAAGATGGATATTGTCTATTCAAATATTATCTCTTCAGTCGTCAGCTCAAGCTCATTCGTCTCGTCAGTCTAGTCTCGCTGTAAGTTTTCACGTGACGAGATACTCACACGTGAACAACGCAAAGCGTAATAAAAATACATATGCTCTCCATGATTGCAAATTAAAATACCACGTATATTACAAAAAGCAACTTGTCACGTTTCTGTCACACATCCCGGTAAAATCATTTCAATTTAGTTAAAAAGCCACACATTTGTTCCATGATTGATTTGCATGCACACACAAAACAATTCGCTCTTTCCTTTCTCATTTCCTGTCAATCTGTCACAAGGCAAGCGATTTTGCTTGATTGGCAATGAATTAGAAAGAGTATTAGGGGGACATTGTTGCCATTCATGTACCATAATGTTTTCCCCTCTTACAATTAGTTGCCTTCTGTTAATTCAACAATTTTTCATCCTTTCTTTCCAAAAAAATTGGCGAATGCAGAGAACGTCTGTATCATGGCAGATGCTGGAATGAGACTAGGCATGAATGTATGTACGTACAGCATCCGCTCTCCACAAATACTGGTAGTTTTACTGCCACACGGAACACAATGCCAAGGTCATATAACATCCTAGCAATCCAGGCTTGCTTCGCAAATTGTACAGATCAGCTACTAACTGACAGATGCAGAGTCAAACGAGTGAACAGAGCGGCAGACTTGCCGAAATCATCATTACCAATGGCCACTGCTGCATTGCCACCAAAGCCAGCCGACCCAGATAGAATGTTTTATTTTATACCTCATCGATATACTTTTTCAACTGACTAAAACTTATGCCTTGTTTACACAAGGCAACCTTACATGGATACAGATACAGAGTCATACAACATGTCATGTACATAACAGTATATCATGATTAGTCATTGAAATACGTATAGCACAACACTATCCTATCATCCAACCAAAACCCAGACACAAATCAATAAAGGCTGGCGTTGTCCCAACCCTGAAAGTAAAGTTTGCAAAAAATATTCCCCTTGTTTATTCACTTCTCCTATCATCCATCCATTCTTTAATCTATTGGTGACAAACACGAGGGGAGGACGCGAGAGGTTCTGGGATGCAAGGTAATGATTATGATGTGCTGCAATATCATTGTTCACTCTGTTACATTTAGTACTACCTATGCGGAATTTCTATCGACTCAAAAGAGAAAGAAAGCCGATAAGGGTAGAATCCAGCCCATAAAATATCTACCTTGGCTTGCTCTCGAGGCAAAATTGGGTTTTGGGTACTACGAAAAATATGGGTTCTTCGCTTAATGTGTTCCCTCTCCATCTTGTTCCCATCCTATCATCCTCCTTAATGGGTAAATCCATGTGTTATTTTCATGATGAACACGAAGAGAATTGATTTTTCTGTACCAAATGCTCAGCCCTTCCGTCCGTCTTGAGAGTCTTGTTTTTCGGAAAAGCGAAAGGAGTGGGATCATGAGATAACTGCTTGTCATCGGAGGAAAGAGATTTCTCCTTTAAAAATGAGGGCCACAGCCTGCTCATCATTTTCCCCATAAACTAGTTCATATATTCACAAATTATACCAAACTTGGAGAACGTAGGCAATGCTGCACTGCGGTATGAGTTTATTATGCATATTAGACATTCGTTGGAGAGACTGACGTGATCAATAAATTCAAATTTCCTCGTGCCAATTTATGTCTTCTAGGAGTGCTTGAGTCACCGTCATGTCCAGGAAAATTGAAATTTACAAAAGTCGAATCCTTAGGGTTTTCAGTGTCAATGTCGCATTTTCAACTTTGTAATACAATTCCGCATATCCCTGTGTTCAATTTATTGCCACACAATGTATATAAAGATTGCCTAATATAGGAGTAGCTTAATGAAGGTCTGGAACTGAGTGTGACCTTTACAAAATGTGTGGTTTTAGATGGTGCGAAACGTGTGTGTTTTATTAGGGCAAGAAAAATTGTTGGCTCCTGAATGCAAACTTGACTGTGGCATTGTCATACTGGGGGAAGGATTATTACATCAATTTTCTCCTTCATTTTTATCTATGTGTACCGGATATTCATAAACTATGAATCACAATGATATCCCACTCCATTCACATCCCAAATTTTCCCTGTTCTCATAAATGTTCATGATTGTGTAATAAAAAGAGTTCGAATTCACTGAAGGGTACTCTTCTTCTAGTGAAAAATAACTCTCCTTTCCAGTGACCGTTATTTACATTACGATGAGTTAATTGTGGGAAAATCCAAAATTGAGAAATGTAATCCTTCCAGAGAACCATGATATCACAAGTGTCAGAGACAACTTTCGCTTGTCTAGGTTCTTGACAAGATGATTACACTCTTTAGAAAAAATCCATTTGGTTATATAAACAACTCGATGAAAATTACAGCTGGTGATAATTGCGACTTGCGACTAAATGAGCAAAGATGACGATAAGAGTTTGGAAGAAGTTCTTAATGCAAATTTGATGTTTACACACAGAGGCTTACTTCATCTTGTATAACAAAACGTAAGTTCATGGTCAGTGCAAAGTATTCTACATAAACAATCCAATTTAGCATTTTCAGGAGATTCGCATTTTATGTGAGCGACTCTCAAGGACAGTGAGTTTTGTCTTTTCTCGAAAGCAATGAAGCAGAAAGCACAGGTTCTTCTGGAAATCCTGTTTTTCAAGACGAATCTGGATCTGGAATTACATACCGTCTCATCACATCAACACTGCATACCCAGCTACTAGCTGAGAAATTAATCACGCCATAAAACTCGTCTTAATTCCGTTGAATTCAATGGACAACGTCAAAAGCTTATGCCTTTGTGGTACCCATTCTGTGACGAATTGAAGCGGTTGAATATAAAAAAATAATCTTATACAACCCTAATTCCTCTTGTGCTGGGAGCCAACCAGCAGCATAAGCTCTACAAAAGTAAGAGCCCCTTCAAAGACCAGAAAGGATAAAGCGACAAACAATAAGAAAGACTCAACACATGGAAAAGGATGACCCTGTCCTCGTTATCATTCTCCAGTCGTTTCAAGACATCCATACAGCAAACAATTGGGTCCACTGCTTTTTGCAACCCATTGTCCGCCGATACGTTATCATCCCATTTCTTTAATTGACTCTTGTCTCCTCCAGTCCGAGATTATTTAGGGTGTAGTCTCCCAGAAAGATAAAATGGCAAATACCCCCTCGAAAAGAGCACTACTCCACAGAGTTTGCACAACGTAAACAAACACTGCCTCTCGACCATGGACTTTTTTTTATGACTGTAGTAAAAACGCATTTGCGAAATTACCCTGTGCAATTGTACATTGGCCATTGTGGCACTTGACAATAAAACGTACTGGACTGAAAGTATTTGGTTTTGTGCTACGTGTATACACTCTGTCACCTTCAATTATTCACCACATTTATCATCCCATATTATACAATCATCAAACTTCGTTGTGCCTTTATTTATCGACCTTGACTACTTTTTTCTTCAGTGGAGTGCGCCACTTTACAATACTGCACAAAAGAGTCATGCCATAAAAGTCGTAAGTTAGGTAACAAAAAGGGACAAACGACTGTAGAATCATAAATCAATTAATACTTTGTCATGCACTGTTTTCCACTTCCTAAAAAGTGCAATTTATGAAATCCTCAACGCAAAGCCTCTGATGAACCCAGGGAGCAGTATTACTGCAGTATATAACTCACACAGTAGTTAGCGTCCTCATTTTAAAAAACAGAGACAATATTTTGCATGATTATATTATTTGTATGACAATCGGAAAAGTTTGGATGCTTAGTTGGAGTGTAAAACAAGGAAATCAAAAAACCGGATGTATGCAGTTCTCAAGTAAATTGGCTAACACGCCTATAAAAAAAGAGTCAAGACGGAAATGAAGTTCATTACAGTATTCATTTTTTGCTAAGAATTATGCTATCGTGTAGGTCTCCACCTCGCTACACGCAGTACGATATAAATCTTGCAATGGCTTTTTAGCCTACATGACCATTCTTCTAGCAGCTCTTCAAGCGCCATATACTTAACATTAACTTTTTATAATGACCTTCTTTCCCTCAGGATACATGTGAGCACATTATCGCTCTTGCGAAGTAGCAATTATTACTCGCTTTAATCACCCATCACATCAGTGATCTTTACCAGTAAAAATTACAGTCTGCGCACAATTTTTCCCTTGTAAAATAGCTGTTTCTTGTCTATTATCACTTACGTTATGGATTTTACGACGGAGAGGAACTGCTGTTGGCTCCGATGGTACTTCATCTTTTGGTCGAACAGTAGTATACCGCACCGTATAGTTAAAGATTAAATCACAATGTTTTTTTTTCTTCAAAATCTTTTTAAAAATTGGATAGTTTCAAATGAGGATTAGTTAGGAAATTTTTCAAGATTGATTAGAAAGATATAAGACAGTAAATGAGGAATATCACAATGGAAAAGGGGGTAAATCCCCGTAATCACATGTTACACAATATTATATACGCAGAAGTGATCCGTTGCATTTCACAGTCAGTCACTGACAGCATCCTCCAACTGCATCTAACAAAAACCGGTATGTACCGTTGCACTTTATTCGGATAAGTAATGTACCTACCCTCAAATAGGCTCTCGTGTCAGTAACTCGATATTTTACCCAACACAAAGCCCAGACCCAACTGCAGCTAATGGGTTACTAGTCATTGTTGACAGCTCAAAATCTGTAACTAGTAACTGTGTGACGTTTGATGCGAGAACAATGAACCATTTTCAACTTTCAAATCGGGAACAGATTTTCTCTTATGTAACTATGTACTAAATTCAGCTAAATACACATTTTCAGCTATTATATAAATTGAACGAAAAGTTTCGCAGCCTTTGTCTTAAATTAGCAGCAGTTTATCTGCTGTACATTCTCGTCAGTGGACACTACTGGTCAACCAACAGGAAAAAATAAACAATTGACCATTCTTCTTTCAACCTCAACAAAATGAGAGTGACTACGTCGTTCGTGCTATATTTTCTGGGCCGTTGGCTTCCTTCACCTTTACACGCCAGTCTCCTTCTGTTACGTGCGTGGTAATATTGGATAAGATGTAGACGTAAAAGTCAAAAGAACATTTGGAGGGGTGGTGGCATACCAAAAATTTCACAATTATGTAGAAACCCCATTAATGCACGATGCTAACTTTATATATAGCATCTTTTACTGCTTTTGCGAATCGTTTATAATTCATAAGACTGATGATAGATTGGTGAGGTTAAATTACAAAAAGGATATACATACGTACGTACATTCGTGCATCCCTTTTATGAGTTTCGAAGACGAAAGGTCTCTTTTGGTCGACCCAATTTTCCGTCAAGTATAAATATTTTATTTTCCCCGTTACGCTTACCGCTTCGTGTTAAATGCTGACTTTGGTGGATTTATACTAGCCTTCATTTCCCAATCAACGAGTGCCAATTATTTTGGGGAGTGAGCATATTTTAATGGGAATTCAGATACATACAGGAACAACGTGACTCGGCAGAATTATTAATGCAAAATCCAACTGAATAATTGAACAGCAGCGATATTCCGGAGAGGAAAACTGGGAAAGCGCAAAGTTCTGGAAAACTCGAGAATCCATTCTTTTTTATGCGCGTTAGACCTGCCCAACTCAATTATGTATAGATGGGCGAAGCGAAAATACCAGAGGGTAAATTAATAAATTGATTTCCCCATGTTGATTCATGATTACAAGGAAATTACTTAATTACTGTCGTCAGCAGCGGTATAAGCAACAAAATAACGATTTTTGGGAATATGTTACGCAAAATACCTGTTTTTGTCCGAGTTTGGATCAAAGCCTTCCTCATCGCCTTCCTCCATTGTGGGAGGGTTAGTACCACGTATCACAGTTCCGACTTCACAACTTGCAAACGAATCGCTACTACTAACACTACTCCGACTGCTGCTGTTCCCACCTCCTGCCGATGACCCATCCGTGCTTTTCACCCCTCCGTGAAGACGGTGGTCATCATCGAGCGGATTGAGCTCACTGACATTTTCATGAATTTCGTGATCGTCCTGCTCTTCTCCAGACTTTCTACTGGTACCCCCAGTAGAACTACTACCCCCAACGGAAGAAGAATCATGATCCGAATCACCACCGTGTATCACTCCTTCTGGTGCTTCTGGGGTTGTCTCAATCCCACTGACTCTGTGCTGGAACACACCCTTGCTTGAAGTGGTCTTTGTGTATAGAGACTGAGGTCTTTGTCTTGCGGGGCGGACCGGTTCTGTCGCTGCAGGGATACCAACCGGGTTTCCGGCTCCTTCATCATTAGCACCCGAAGGAGGGTTTCTTGCTTCGTGGGATTGACTCCGAAAAAAATTGAGGATTTGATTGCTAGATTTTGTCTTATTTCCTGTCATTCCTCCCGCTTTCGTTGACGACCTCCTCAACTTCCCTCGACTGCCTTCGAAGCTGTTGTTAGCCCCGCTTGTGCTGCTGTCGTAGTAGCTCTTGTGTCGTCGTAGCTCAAATGGGCTTCTGTTGGTGGGCGTCGGGTCGTTACCATTTATCTCCACCTTGCCACCACTACTGTGGCCATTAGTATTATTACTTTGCTCTTCCATCTTTTAATGGTCTATTGTCAACAATGAAATTAGGAAATTGAGTAGATGCGAAATTGACGCTGAATTAAATTCCCCGTGCACGTCCATAGCGTACATGAACTTGTTTTGTTGAGTTCCTCACGTTTCTGTATCAGTCGATGATGGCGTATTATTACGACGTAGATGAATGGCCCATCTACGATGGAACTCACGACAAAATCATTTACGCTACTTTTCGATTAAGGCCATACAGATTTTCATAGAATTCACAATTTTTAACATTCAATCGGAAAACATACGAGTCCGCAGTCCGTAATAATAATATATTCTCACTCACAGTGTAGAATATAGCAAAATATTTTTTGTCACAATAAAAACGAAACCATAATCAGACACCGGATGTTAGCTTAATATGCCCTGTGAAAAACAACACAAGCCCCGTTTTTACTCTCTTGCTCAGGTCAAAGACACAAATGTGCACACAGACCAACTACAAAATTAAAATGTACCTCGATGCAGCCTCTCGTCTCAACTACTGTACAGAATGACAGTAATAATATTTCAAAGCTGAAATATCCACTGACACTGAATGATGGCGAAACATGATAAATTTATGTATGCACGGCCATAAATCAACATGTATTATTTTCCTATTGACTCACACAGCTAATACACCTTTTTATTTATTTATTATATCATCCTGAATGCTCACCAGGATGTGACTTGAAGCTGCTGTGATACTGTGCTTATACCACACTTTAGTATCACGAAAATGTAATCATTGTAATCCAAAAATGAAGGTATATTTTAAGCCTTACGAACTCGTAAAGCACGATTGTATAGTGTTAGATGAGATCGAACCAATTGTTGCTACATATGTACACACTGAAACACTCTAACTTAGAATACAGTGTAAGAAAATAAGAATGAAGGTTATTATCGTATCCTGATTCACCAGAACATCTTGTTTTTTCTTGGTTGCTGGTGGTATATTGTGTTGTAACGGTTTTTCTACCTTCATCAGAGATGTAAAAGATTCACAAGTATTCCACTCCACCACACCATGCACACTGAGCTCCAACCACATAATGACTGATTAAAGCGAAGTTCCTCATTCTTGCTTAAATAATGGGAGATTTGTGGAGTTTCGAAGTGGTTCACTGTTCGGTTAACGAAATAATTCTGGGTGTTTTTTTGTTGTTGCAAATACCAATAGTATTACGTTTGCACGACACGAGATAAAATGCTGTTCAACCCTTTCACATAACTGGCAGCCACAGCACATAAAGATGTTTTAATGGAATGGGTAATAATGCAATGCGATATTGCATGTAAATACACACACGAAACGGCATATATCTGTATTCCAGTTGCAACTATTTATAGTCTGATGTATTATACCTGCTGATGAGGTCGAAGTTAGAGTCAAACCTGAATGGAAACTTTGTAAAAATCAAGTAAATCTACACTGTCAGCTTTGACCTTTCTTTCCGGCTCACTCTCCTCGACTGATATCCCGTCACAGAGGCCAAGCCCTGTCACACTCAACTCATTCATTTATTGAAATGAATTCAGACTGATGATAAATAACGTTTGCTTTTATCACCATTTTGGTGCATGCAAAAAGAGAAACTGAAATTGCAATGGGATATATTATGGAATGAGTTCACGACAAAAATGCTCGCTCACGGGACCACTCTGTGAGTCAAACCCACGCACACCATGTATTACCATGTTTTTAATCTTCTCACATCAGCCAAGCACCCCAGATACCCTGTCTTGTAGTGCAAAAGCTGCTAATCCCATTTTAATTAGAGACTCCTGGCTAATCCACCTGGGTTGTGGTTCGACTTAGTTTTTTTTACTCAGCACACCAAATAGATTAGTAAAAGAGATACAATGATAATGTGATTATCTGACAAAATGCAATCACCACTGAAACACTAACCACACGAACCTTCGCCGAGATCCGTTTATATAATCGTATTCACAGAAACTTAATACATTTCCATGTACGTCATACATGCTTGCAGAAAAGGGTGAAACGGTGAATACACCGAGTCTCAAGACCAATAAATAACCCGTGATAGAATTGCTCAGCCCTTTTTCTTTTTTGGCTTTTTTCTGGTTTGCGTGATGGAACGCAACAAACACACAAATTAAACGGTAACGGTTGATTGTCGGGTGTCAGTTAAGTAGTGTACGTTTTCCTAATTACGATTCTCATAATCCATATAAAACTTTAGGTTTGGATTATGAATGAATATATCATTGGCTCTGAGGCGTACCCTCTGTGTCTCTCAGCGTGAAACCGCTTGTTGGAATAAGCGACAACGACAAGACAAGCAAACGAAACAAACGACACAGTTGAATATCAAGTCTAATCCACAGAGAAAAACGTGACTTATCCTTATGAATGCTATGATTATAATATCCCACACTCTTATATATTCTTCCTCAAACTAGGTATGTGTGGATTAACACCAAATGCTAAAGCCTCTCTGATAAGTTACAAAGATTTTTACGATTACTGTCCTTTGAGTAAATTTTTACAAGCACAGCAAATGAAAAAATACACTAGGTGTGTGTGTGTGTTTGCGAACTGTGGACTCGTCTTGCTTTGAGTGTCTGAGACTAGCAGAAAAACTTTTGATGGGATCATAACACATAACGCTGGCAAGAATCTAACAACAAAATGTTAGCAAAGACCCAAAATGTACATCTCCATAACCTCTTGTAATACCTACACACTACTTTTCGCCAGTTTAAGATTGAAAACAGCTGCGGAGAGGGACGTGCAAGATCACAGGACAGGTATCTTTTGTAATAATAATGTAATGTTGATGCTGTATCTATCTATCTGCATTACATGATATCACCCGGTATATGCATTAAAAGCAATATTAATACATTATGCATAGCGGAGAACATGTGTACAACATCAAGTTGAAGACGACTTACTTCAAGCATGTGTACACAAAAGTATGATAAAATACTTAACTCCACATTAATAATACAGAGATACAGTATTACGTACAGAGCAGTTGAAGAGTTGAAGTTGAAAAGTAGAGAAAAAATTGAGGTAAGGTAAAGTAAAGAAAGGTAAGGTGCAACTCAACGCAACGGTAGATAGCTGGCTCAGACAAAAAAAACGACTCAAGTGCAATAGACTATCCCAGAAAAAGTCCGCATGTGTAGGTAGGACTCACAACTTCTTCTCGTGTGTACACACTTATATAATCAAGATTTTTAGCAGGTATGACTATATTGCTCATCTGAGGCTATATGCACATTAGCGCTATCACAAGCTTTTTGTACTTTAGCCCTTCTACATTCAGCAAAAGCAAACGGTCGTCGGTTCTGGTATATAGTATGAGAGTTGAGAGTCTTATTAGAGCGTAATAAAAAATTCGTGTAGAAAGGTAAGTTCATCGAGGGGGCACATACAACATGGGAATGAAATGAACCTTCGTTTGCTGAAAACTTTTGAAATGACGTGATGTTGGGCGAGGGTTGAGTAACGACTACTTTTTGGATTTTATGCACAGTGCAACATGTTGGACAATAGAATAAACAATTCCGTCACAAAACGGAGAGAGCAGAGGTATTTTAGAACGTGTGACATCACACCACCGATAGTCCCCCTGAACAATAGGATCTGTTCCATCTAATGTCTACGGAAGCTTCAGTTTTGCTTTAAACCCCATAATACTTCATAATCCAAGCTAAACCTACAACTTGTACCGTTTCCCATTACAGAATTCACTGTTGCAAGCAAGATGATTGGTAAACCGCAGTCGCAGGTAAATGTTGCCAAACTAAAAATTTATTTCCTACGAAAATTCATTCGAATTGGATGGGTTCGTTCGTACCAGTAAGTAACCTGAGGGCGGATTCACTTTTCATGGTCGATGATCAAAATACAAAAGAACGGCTGATTTTGATTGAGAATTTTATAACCACCCCCCATCTGCTGAACAGTTTTTACAGCCTTGCCTTGTCAAACTGCATTCATCAGTATTCTGTGGAAGCTAACGAAACGAAACTGCTAAGGTAAATATCGTACAAAATGTAATAGTAAGCCAAGTAGCCACTGTGCATGACATTGGAATTTGTAAAAATCGCAAAAAATATGCAATGAAGTTACATTGCCAAATGGATTGCACACAAGTAACGATTTATAAATATTGCAAGTCAGCGTATCCATTCAAACTTCAATCTGGTTTATCATCTGATTATGCAATACTGCAAAGGAGTACCGAGTACCGTTAAGCAAAATGAAATTATCATTTCTTACTTTTATCAGTTTCTCAATATACTCTTGAAGGAAAAAAACTAACCGAGTAATTTTTCGGAGGAGTTACAGCGATGATAACTACTTAAATCTAAAACTAGGTAAGTCAACTGCAATGTAATCTAGTTCTATGAGTATCTTTAATTTAAGCCAAGTCATCGTCATAAAGTCTAATTATTAACTAGCAGTCCCATGACAGTCCTTACTTCTTTTTACTTATGAGGACTCCCAAAAAAGGTTGCAAAAATTCACAGATGAAAACCACTGGTATTTGAAAGTGCAGAAGTGAAGTAAAAAAATACGAACCAAGGCCTAACTTTGAACCTTTATGTTGGACACATATTACATATTACCGCGACGCGTTTTGAGATATAAAAGTAGATTACCCAAGTGTATTACTCCATCATTCATTTTCGAGGTGACTTTTACGCTTAAACTTCCACAATGCAATATTTTTCGCTTTGTCTGTACAGTTGTAGAACTTGGTACTAGAAAACTGCAGTGGTAACTCTACTCCATTTATAGATCAAGGTCGAAAAAATACAGTAAAGATATAATATAATATAATACACACAGTCTCTTTTCGTAAAGTCCTAGACTGTCTTTTTGCCTTCAACTTGTAATTCATGTCATCCTACACGAATATTCAGTGTCTGATATAACCCTTTATAGTCGACTGCTGTAAACAAAATGTGTAACTGTTTTACTCACATTAATCCTCATATCATAAGAGATGTATGAGATCTGCAAATAGAAATATGCATGAGCGTTGCATTCCACTGCATCAGTGGAGATAGCTTCGCAGCATAGCAGGACAGGACATCAATATATGATGTTGTCGAAAGACTCGTGTGCGTTTCAGTGTGATCTTCGTTCAATCTAATGGTAATTGCTTATGAACAAGTCTGTGGCATGCGGCATGTGTGCGTTGCCAGCAGCACATTTGCAGAAAATGTTATGACACGTTGACGTGTATTCTATCACGCAACAGACCAAAAAAGATCTCATTCTAAAAATTTGGGAACCTCATTACATGCCAGATAAACGCTGACAAAAGCTGATGATGACTAATCCGAAAGGTTAAGATGGACGATTTCATAGACAGTTGGAGAAGGTCATGTTCTTTGCACGTAGTGCAACTTAGAAAATGAATGACGTGTTTATCAAAATGGAATTAGTGCAACATGTAGCCTTATACAATTAGATTAATAGCGTAAGTGAACATTACTGATTTCCGAGAATTGATAAGTTAAGCCTAAATATCTGAATATTAATTTAGGCTCGTCAGTAGTAGAAGAAAATGAGAGTGGGTGAATAATTCGCGGTATCCAATGTTCTGATATGAGCAGGTTCAAACGACTATAATTTATTCTTTTTTACACATTGCTACAACACACTTACAAGTGGTGTGCATAATTACATATGTATTGATGTTAATGGCTAATCTGAGGCAAGTAAACCCCACCCCAACAAAACCATATCACGTCAAATTGATTTTTCGTCGTAAGCTATAACTTTGCTTGCAATAATTCAATATATTATTATGTACACCTAGGCGAAATCGTCGCATTTGCAAAAAACTAGCAACCTCTCATTAGAAATCACACAATTAAGGCACGTCGACAATTTTATTGTTTTGTCTTTACTCTCCAAAAAATATTCGACATGTTGTAAAAGTTATTTACTTTTTGTTCATGTGAAGAATTCCCACGAGCACTAGAATACATTTTACTTACAAAATATACTTGTTTATCCCAGTGGTTGCTTGTTATTCTGTCGAAGCCTGTATTTTATGTTAAACAAAGCCTACGTGCGTAATGTGAACTTTGATAATCATACAATCACAATTCTTTAAAAACTGTACGGTCCACTTATACTACATCCATTCAATAAATTTTTAGCTACCTGACGCTTACCACCATCATCTAACAAACAAAGGCATAGTAGCAAAACAAAATAAACGCAAAACTCGGTAACGAATGACTCATCCTATTTTTATATTACAGCACACACATTCCCTTTCCCATTCATTGAACATCTCCACATGTGAACCTGAAGTTTTGGAATCTCTTCAAGATTTATTACTTCAATTCAGAAAATTCCTAAGAGAAAATTCACATTGTATCTTCTTTTCTCCATTTTCCACACTGCAGTAAAGTTACCACAGCACGACTTTCTAAACAAAACTCCTTAATCCAAGTCAAATCAGACTATACTTCCCAGTACACATTTTTACCCTTTTACTTTTCGTTAGTACTCTATAGATATCCTGCCTGACAGCAAAATTCCTGTTATGAGTCATATATCGAGCTGGTAAGTACATACAGCAGATTCCATAAAGCAATGAAGTGACCTTGAGACTGGAGACTTCAGACGAGTACCTTATTACTATTCCCCCATCTAATCCGGCCAACGGAACCGACGGAAACTGAGAGAAAGCATCGTGCTGACTAGTGTATAAGCAACGGCGCGGGAGTCCATATACCAAAAAAAGTCTACTCGTAAATGGCAAGGGTGCAAGGCAAAGGGGAAATGAAACAACAAGCATAGCATTTTCACTAACAAGACACCCACTTTGGTCTTTTCATCTCACACATCGTATAAAATCTCTCAGCTTCCCTTACCCCTCGACGGAAAAGTTGAAACTCAGGAAAAAAAAGAAACTGAGAATGGAAGGACAGAGAAAGCCAACAACAACCAACAAAAACGATACATTTAAAAGACCTTGGGCAGCCAGCGAACACGCTATGTGTGCGTATTATTACTTATTCTTCAACTTGTAAAACCATAACAAGCTGATTTTTAGAGAAAACTTGGTACAACTTTTATAAATGGATTTTCCATGTGTTGTTGCATACAGATATTTTATTGGAAACATGGAGGAAAGCCAAACACCGAAAGTTGCCGACTGGCTATGCTGATTCGCCAAAATGCATTTCTACGAGCAAAAAATTGCAGCTTCCAGCCCATTATATTATAGTACGTGCCGAATCGTCAAATCTTTAATTTAGCATTGTCGTAAGATTAATTTAATTTTGAAAGATAAAGTCGACTACGACTTAGGAAGATCCAGTACCAACACGTTTTCAAAAACTCGCGTTTCGATCAAAACTACTTAATCAAATCAAATAACATCGTGATTACAACCGGCAGATCAAATTAGGGTAAACACGTATCGTAAACAGAAATAAAAATCACTACCGAATAAGAACTCGTTTAACTTACTTGGGCAGCTCGGCCTGGAGAAATTCAAGGATTTCCAGCCTCAACTTTGCTTCTTTCCGATGGCTGTACACATTACTTGACAAACTAAAACTTGGTAAAAGGGCTAAACTAACTATTAATTTGTGAACCATTCTTCGACTCCTAAGGATTCTGGGATATGTCCTCGTCTTCCATTCATAAACAAGATTACGCTTCCTCAATCTTACAGAATGGAAGGGAACTGGGAGCATTACAAGAAAAAGGCAATTTTTCTTTATACTCACTCAGCACAAAACAACCATTTGCTAATTTTCCATTTGAATGAATCTCCTAATGACTTTTTCCAACAGAGAAAAAGTATTGGAAATCAAACTTTCCAACAACAAAAAAATACTCCTTTCTCTTCTTTCCATGAGAAATCCGGTCCATGGTTCAAGTGGCAGGACTCCATAATATAGTGAATTCTTTTAAATTACACAGGTCAACAAAGTACTTAAAACAGGAAACCAAAAAAAATAACGAAACTCTGGGCCCACACACACCCATGGTGCATGTAAGAGCCAGGAAAAGTCAAATTAAGGACAATGCATTTCTCTCCCTGACTGCTCGGTCAGTGTCCCACAGGAAGACTGGTTTATCGAGGTTAGCGATGCGGAACAAACGAGGAAAATTCCGCTCGGTGGGCCACCAACATCTTACTTTTTGCATAAATAAATTGCAAACGATACAAGGGACCGGTACCCCCAAAAAAGAACTGCAGAAGGAAGTAACTGTAGATGAGACAATGTTTTATGAGGACTGGATATGCATGATAGTACGAAATAATATGAGAACTGAGTCTGTCTGATCACACAGTTAACCGGTGTTAGCTAAATTGAAAGATTGCATGACTTCCGTCCGTTGAGAAATTCCCGAAAATACCTAAATGTTGATACGATACACACAATGATTCTCTAAAATTATACACCGTACGATAAATGAGCCTGGTTGTATTGGACAATATTATAGTAATAAATAAATGACCAGGAAAATTCCTCTGTCCCTACAAGGTAGGTGGCAAAAAATTTCCATATTCAAAATACTACTTTGCAAATATACACAATTTAATGTGTTTATGCCCCTCAGCCACGCAATGCCACACACGAACAACTTCTTTTTGCGTCCTATATTGCCAAAAAATAGAACTAGAATTTGGAATTTGACACTACGAAATGTCGTAGGTAATTCGAGGTCAATTTTCATTGTGTACGCGGACTCCGGTTTGAATAAACTTAGGTAAATAGACATTATGCATACTATGGAATCCCTGGCAAGCTTTACCTGTCGTACATTTTCCAGGCTGCAGATTGCACAATTATCGTTAGGTTGCTGGAGCTAACAACGAGTGAGAAAAACATTGTACATTTTTGGGCAAATGTAAATATTCCCAACGGCACAAGAGTGGTTACGTTTGGTGCAGTACCACATAAAACGCATATATTCATTTAATTCTATCCAATAATGGTAAAGTGTTTTGGTTACATTACTACCGGAGACAAGGAGGAGGGAGAAATTTGATAAGACGTTAGCTACTATTGTTCCTATTCCCAAGTCTGTTTCCTGTCAAATAGAAAATAAAAAGTTCGATACTAGTATCCTACCATACCAGTTTGCCCGATACAAATGAAGGTACAATGCCAATATTGGCATCGGCGTGCCAAGGTCGTAACAAACGGATACAATAATAGCGAATGATAAAACAAGATCCAGCAATCAGACAGCTGACATGTGTGGAAGAGTGGAAAAACTACTTGAGTAGTAGTAGATTTCTCCGTCAAACAAGAGTCTCCTCCATTTTGGATCATGCTGCATTACTTCTTTCAACACGGGGAAAGTTTCGGTCGTGCTTGGAAGAATTTTTCTATGCGGAAAATGTTTATAGGTATAGCTTCATCTGTATTATTTTACGGACACCGACATGGAGAGGCAAAGTCAACCAAGTAGGTAAGTCGTCGTGACCTGAGTACGGGAAGGTCAAAGTCTTTTTTTCGATTGAGCAATCAATGTAATGTCATGAGGCGAAAAGTTTTTTTTCTGCTGCAGATGGCTGATGGTTATGACTTTGTCAGTGTGGTCCAGTATAACGGCGTTTTCGCTTCGACGGAGAAAATCTTGGCACTCTCTTCGATTCGGGGAGAATGGACTCGACGGAGTGTAAGATACGTTGCTGAAGGACTGGAATGAAAGGTTCATTTAGGCGAAAATTGATTTCTTAAAGTCAATAGATCAGATTGTAAAAGGGATGTTGTGACCGTTTTACCGCTTTTCAATGTTACAACAACTATGGACTTTAAGTGGAGTGGTGCTATTTTATTTCTTTGTATTTTGAAAGCTTATAAAATAATATAGGATTGAAGTATGTATTATCCTAAAAGAAGAGAATCTAAAGTACTGACGACTGACGTTCATTACATAGAAAGCATCCTTCCAAGTAGATTTCCGGGCGTGTCAAAGTCAAAAATAATCCAATGAATCTTCATTTGAATCGAAAATGTTTTTGTGCCTACACACAGAGATAGTGGTAAACATTCAGACGAAAGTTGGATGGGCCACGTCACACAAAGCGTGTTTCTAACTGCATGATATTTCCAACAACCGGAAACTCGCCGGAAGCCATGCCTTCCTCGCAGCTATTTCTGAACTACCCAACTTTCCCAGGTACTTTTACCTTCTATACGTAAACCCAATTTTGGGTGTAATCACCTAAGCTTTCACTATCTATTCTCTCAAACTTTCTCCAGAATCCTGAAAGTAGGGCAGGAAAGGTTATGTCTAATATTAGTTCGATTTCTTTTCAAACTTTTATAACATCGCAAAAGCACGCCATTAGAAAGGTAATTCGGGCAAAAATAGCCCTAACTGGAAGTGCGTCTTGTACGTTCAATCGCGTTATGTAATTTGTGAAAACAGACATTTTTACCACATTGGATTTTATTATTAGCACAATTTTGGTTTACCTATCTACAACGTAGGCGGCGCAGAAATGTGATAAGTAACTACATTGAGAGTATTACTGACAATGCAAAAACATGATTGATGAATTGTCTGGATGTACAAATATCTACAAGGGGCAACATTTCCCACATTGACGTGAAGCGACTTCGACAGGTGAGGTCGCATTGTGAAATCGTAGTGTGTATTCCGATTCCAACTTCATTGCTGCAAACCAGTGGTTCGTGATGTTCACGTGTTCCAATCCAAAATCATTAGAAAAACTTTCCATTAGTTAGGCTGAAAGTAAACAAACACTTTTCCCTCAATGGGATTGCCGTACTTTCTCCGTTCGTGTATTTAGCTCAATCAAACGGAGTGTCACTTCCTCTCTGCCTTAATCACCTGTCACATAAAAAATTCCTTAATGCCGCCTCACTACTGCCCTCCTGTCAATCGGTAAACATGACCATCCTATAATAATGGTTTTTACATATACCAATAAAACTTTCCATTAGTTAGGCTGAAAGTAAACAAACACTTTTCCCTCAATGGGATTGCCATACTTTCTCCGTTCGTGTATTTAGCTCAATCAAACGGAGTGTCACTTCCTCTCTGCCTTAATCACCTGTCACATAAAAAATTCCTTAATACCGCCTCACTACTGCCCTCCTGTCAATCGGTAAACATGACCATCCTATAATAATGGTTTTTACATATACCAAGATTAAATGGAAAGGACTTCAAATGCTTTGAAAGACAGTTGCATGTGGTAGAGCCCACAGAAAACGTGATGTTGTGGATTTAATACCTCCTTCAAATACTTTCTTCCTTTTTTCCGGCGACCTTCATTAACACAGAAAAATGGCAACAGACGACGTTTCTCATGCACTCTCATTCCNTTCCGGCGACCTTCATTAACACAGAAAAATGGCAACAGACGACGTTTCTCATGCACTCTCATTTCAGTCTTGTGAATCATCCTTCTTGGTAAATAAAATGAAGGGCACACCGAAAACACCACAAATTGAAAGGAACACTATGTTGTCCTCAACAATGTCATTCCATACATCACGTTTTTATTTGGGAGGATAGCGGAAGTACAAAATATGAAAGAGTATAGAAAAAAGTTTGCACATTGAATGAACGTGAAATTGCTGCGGAAAGCTGGTAAAGGAAAGCAAAAATGACGACCCGGTCAAGGTGACATTTTTAAAAGTTATCTCGATTCAGGAAATCGTTACATTGTAAATAGATTGTGGGCACGTTTTTATACCTTAGTATTTGATACACCTATGTTAAATATGTGTCTTTCGGTTCAATGCATGGACAAAGAAAAATGAGTGGGTGATCTGGTCATGACACAATTCAAAAGTACGGAATCAACCTTCCCTTGTGATTCTACGCAGTATATTAGTCATTTAAAGAAAGTGATGAGGGCATGTTCATGCTTAAGTTGGTTTTCATTTCAAGATGTTTTTACAAAGTTGCTGACAAACCAACCATAATGTTAAATCTTTGTCCTTCGCAAGCTTACTGTGACTCAACTGTAGGAATTTCATGTTGTTTACACCACACATCACCCAACTTTCACTTTACCCTGAAGAAAACTTGCCATTGAAACGGGAAACGAGATAAGTACCATACATGTTTAGGGCACATGAGGAATTCCAAAATTACACTTTTGTAGGAATGCTTATACAGTCGACATTATAGCAGCTGAAACACAATTAACATAAAATCCCTCGAAGGAATGTACCATCTCGGGAGAACTGTTTTTACTTGGTAAAAATTGAATGTCACGTTTTCTGTGTCGTGTCGAGAGTGGTGACCTTCAGTCAATTTTCGCTCAGTTAATCATGCATCTTCATATCACACCATCCACACCACTAAACGAAAAACATGTGTAGCAGAACGGAGCACACAAGTGAGCAGAATCATCATCACCAAAGTGGAAATTAGATTATGTGTTTTCTACGAAACAAATAAGTGCAAACTCGCACCAACTTGGTAAATATGTGCCTGCAGATGCTCGTGCTCCTCTGGCCATTTCACTTTTTATGATGAGCTTCTCATTTGGTGTAAAATATATGGGGTCGTAAACGAAATGAGGAGAAATGGGTCAGCCATCCCATGTGCTAAAAAAATGTGTTGCTATTGTGTTTCACTTCACCCTCTAGTTCCACAAGTATTTTTGGACTGCCATATTTGCTAGCTCACCGTTTCATCTCCAGCAGAAATAAGAGTGTGCCCATTTCTCTCCCACATTTGGAGTGGTTGAAGTTTTAAAAAGAGAACTTTACGCAGACAACCGAAACCGGAGCAAAGAAGTAGCCCCTTTTAAAAATTAGGATTGTAGAGGGCTTTTTGTGGTATCCTTGAAGTTAACAAGACACTTGTCTTTTCAAAATCATGACTGCGAGACTGAGACTTTTAGGGTATGTGCGAAGAATTCATAGCGTGACCAAAATAGCATGCACGTTGAACTGGTGGTTACGCCAGTGGTCTGATTTTTTCCCAATTTAAATTCACTGCAAAAGTACAAAAGTGTAATCTTCCGACAGCGTTTAGTAACGTACCTTACACAAAACTCGTTAGAACCTATGCAAATAGAGTAAAAGTGCAAAATTAAGCACGGCTTATGTAATATTCAATTTCGTTATAGGAATTTTCGGCTTCCTTATTTATTTTACAAAATCCAAGGTTATTATGTTGAAAAGCATGATGTGAGTTCACATGTCCTCACATCCTAACTCTTTCGTTTAACACAAGAGCTAGGTGATGTTAAGCGTCTAAATACTTAATTTAAGGAAAATTTCGTCGTAGCCAGCATTTCAAAATTCCATCCGTAAAACGAGAATTTTATGGAAAGGTGCGCGTGAAATGCGTGCTAGTAAATGTCGTCTATGTTTACATTTTAAACTACCCCGATTTCTCCCCAGTGTTAACGTTAAAAATTTTCATGATCACACAAACGCGTATTTATAAGCTTGTCAGTAGAACGTTACTAGCACTGGTTTTATTATTTTATTATGTTTTTTGTATCATACCTGTCTTCAGGAGAGCTACTCAACCGGTTACTACTATCCTGGACCTGGTCATTGTACAGGGAGTCTTTCTCCGGGTCCATGGTTGGATCCAGTTGAATGGCAGTAGTGGCTATTAAAGCATTCGTAGTGGCCACTGCGACAGCTGCGGCAACTGCGAGCTCCCTGTCATCCAGCATTACCAAAGACCCATTTTTTCTTGGTAGACTTTTCGCTTTACCCGGAGTGTCACTGACTCCATTACTACTACCACCGTCTGCCTCACCACCCCCGCCATTACTGCTACCACTGCTTCTATTACTTTTGGTACTTTTCACGCTCCCAGAGGAGCTGGAGCTTGAAGTAGATTTACGATTCGAGTTGGAATCCGGCGTAGCCATATCTTGCGAAAGACAAAGTAGCATTCCAAAAAACACTTCTGAGTGGACACGCCACCTTGTCAGATTTGCAAAGCAGCTTTAAAGTCTTCACCAATTCTACAATATGTCACATGTGAAAAATTACAGTTACCTAAAATGATTTACTCTGACCCAACTCTTGCGTTATAGACGTATCCCACTTCGCACACTGGAGTTGACTACAAAAGACCTCCGAAACTAGGTTTCCACGTGGAGCAGGAAGCATAATGGAATATATACCACGGCATTCCCTACATAATATCTGCCTCGTATATTACAAAACTCCCCAAATCCTTTTCTATATTCTACACAAATGCGATCTGCAGTTTTCCGTTTGCCTTCAAACTGAGCTATAATGTGGAAAACAGTTTTCGATCATAAATCTAAACTTATTTCACAACGCTGTTCTAGAAATGTTCCAAAGCCTAAAAATTCCAAAGGTTGTATAACTTTGTAGTAACGTTCCCGTCGTAAACACTTGCATTGTGCAATAGTGTGTCTTGTCTGAAATCCTAAAAATCCATTTATTCCAGTATGTACACGCACATCAACACCCCAAAAACTCAAAAAGCCTTTTAAAGTCCAGACGGTATACTTCACTTAATATGTCATCAACACAGCAGGAGTCTCGAAGTCCGTAAAACATTCTGAAATGGGGTCATCACAAGATTTCCCGAAGATTGAAAGCTGTCACAAACACGTCGCTTTATATAAATTCGTGTTTACGTGACCATGTTCTCACCTCTTTCTACGCAATGCCTACTCGCCATAAATGAACACGATATTTCAATTCGATTTACGGTTTAAAGATGAATATAATAAATATCTTTTGGGAAAATCACCATAAAACACCACAACACGTTAAACTTCAGAGCACCTATTTTTGCCATATGATTACTTGTGCTGTAAAAATCAGCAGTCGATAAGGGAAACCTCATGCAGCAAACACATGCCGCAACCAAGCCTCTTTCCCTGACAAGTCTTATTCCAACTTGCAACTGGTATGAAATGAGTCGGGAGACGAGTAAAAAACCTGGGAATCTGAATGAGAGCTCAACACAGCGTTTCTGTTCGCCATCACTATCGTCATCATTTCTCCGTGATGTAATGTGAACCAGAACCAGACGACAAGGCAGATCACAAGAGATACATGAGAAAAACTGAATTTGCTCCCTATTGCACAATACCCTACCGAGATACCAATTTCCTGTCTTTCCTTTTCTTCTTGGCTTCGCTTCACGCAGTGCTGTTTACTTGACGCAAGTAATCTAAAAAGTGATAAAAATTGCCATACGGAAATTTTGAGGAACATACATAAGCATCACGGCGGCATATTGTACTCATGCTATGCAGGTTACATCTCACATTCGCACATCTAAAGATGCGCTTATCCTTCGATACCAAAATACGTGCAATATATACCCTTTTCTTATTACGGATGTCAAAAAAGATTCCATCCATATGTTTCCTTTTTTCCTGCCAGAATATATATAGGTTGCGTTGCGAGTGTTAGTTTAGCATGCAAGTGATGGCACACCGCTAATACAATTTCTCATAAGTCTAATGGATGCATACGCAACATGAACGTGGATTCTGCAATCCTTCCTTGATCATCCAGAATCGTTATGTGAAGCGGTTAAAGTGATAAACGTTCTTTTAAAAAAGAACGATGCCTCCATAAACAAAAGCGTGAGTGTGATGAGCTGCTGTTGTAAAGTTAGAGATTCATGCTATACAGGGAGGAGGAAGTCAGCAGTCAAAACGAAATGCAAAATCTGTTCATGGCGAGCACCTCTAGTTTCAACGCTTCCCATATCGCCACTTACTCATGCCGTTTACCCTACACACGTACGTATACATTAAAGTAATCATATAGGCACGAAGTTTTTTTTTGAAATTTGAGCACGTTGATTATTTCAAAGCACGATAGCACACATGCCACGTTAGATTAGATGACACGAGCAAAAGCAAATGAAGCTCAAAGTTCGTTCCCCATTTCGAAAAACATTTTGGGAACATTACATTACAGATGCATAACAATTTTGTTGGTTAAATAAGAGCATTCATCTTATTTACCTTTCCATGTCAGTTATAAACATACGTATGCTACATACGTATAGAAACGCCATTTTTACCTCTGTGATGTTTATATTTCGCTGCTGGGTATTTTCATGTACGTGAGCTCTATCTTCTTCAGCTTACTACCTACATACATACACGCGAAACGGATGTGGATTGGCAAACCACACAATTTGAATAGGAGACAGTGTGATGGTAAGACTCTTTCGGGAGAAATCCACATGATGAATTAGATTTTAAGAAGTGAAACAACCAGAATCGTTTCGCATGTCAAACATATTGCTTTTTGAGCTCGTTTACATGCATTACTTTAACTGACGGAGAGTGCATGTCGTCGAGATGGAGGATAGGTTCGTGTTTGTAGTATTGCAGTAAAATTTATGCACAAGTTTCCTCACAGTTTTTACCTTTCATTATTTGATCTAATTCGTATGAGGGAAGACGGAAACTAATTTGAATAGGATTAACGAAATGCAGTTATAACTGAATGCGAATTGTGAGTACACCACGCAACAACAGCACCACAGTCTTATTCATTTGGATAAACGTGTACGTATTTCTTGAGGAAGATCGTAGGAGACTTTTACCTCCAGCAATGAAATTACATTGAACACATCTACACAACTGGCTTTGGTTTTACAACAATGTTTCGATTCCATATTAAAACGCGTTAAATTAGTGCGTTTGTGGTGATGTAAATGAGCAATGCTTACAAATATTATGTGCAAACCTAATTGAAATTCTCCTTCCGTGCTTAGCTGAATGGCTGAAACCATTTCCCATAGACTTTTATGTGGTATAAAAGCATTTAACTGTTTAGTTCTGTATTGTGTATCTTTAGCTGATCTTTGTGTACTCGTGTCGTGTCTGTCTGCCTGTTTTTCACAGAGATTATCATCCCTTGCATCTGTCAAAGTCTCCTGTTCTTTTGCATGAGCTACTTTACAATTTTGCTATACTATACCCTGGCTTTTTTCTTCCATGCATCACTGCCATTACACTTGATTGGCCATATGGTAGAAACGAAATTTTATCCGAAACTCGAGGCCAATAACACATTCTGTATAGTTATGATAGCTATGGAGTTTACTGAATTTGTAGACACCCTAAATCTATTCGGCACAGAACGAAATTTTAAACAGTTTGCACGTCTGCCAAAAAAAGCAAAAAAGGAAACTGCGACATAAAATCTAGGATATATGTAGGGTAGTATATAGGCAAATTCGGACAAAGGGAACTACATACCAGGAAGAATCCATCATAATGGTATACATTGATACACTATATATGAATTTGGGCGCATCTAAAAATTAAAAGGGCGATACAATTGAGGCTACGGCTACACACAATGCTAATACAAACAAAAATACGATGTCCGCAGTTTGTCTAGTCTAGTACCTATATTTTAGTACTGAATACACATAAACACTAGAGTTTACTTTTAAATGATAAAGCCCTGAAGGATTCTACTCTATTTTAGCACTGTCACACTTATTCCAACAAGGGAGGTCCAACAGCATGCAATACCATAATATCGTACTTTTGCATGCACCTAAAATTTCAGATATGCAAATAAAAGTCCCTATGTGGAACTCGAATATTTTA
>JAANSN010002157.1:0-26190 GCA_036850665.1 Dicranocentrus wangi | reverse complement strand
AACACCAATATGAAACCACTAGTATCCATTATCAAATTAGAATCCGAATTCCAGGTAGTCTGTTAATTGCAACGCAATAGTGTTGTATCAGTTGGACGAGAGTGTTATGGATGACGGTATTGACGGTTCACAGTGGTGTAAAATGTATATAGATATGTAATAAATTTGTGCCGTATGGGCGTATCGCAAGTGTGACCGTACTGGGTGAATAACTACCAGCTTTATTTATATTGTTACATTACCAAACTACGTTAAAATACATATTCCTTCAATCAGTATACACAGCAAACTCCTGTATTTTACTGGATTTTGTATGTCAGGTGTGAAACTTTATGTGTCAATTTACTTGTCTCATAATTACTCATTTCTGGAAAATCAACTGTCGCCGTTTACTATTTCCCTAAAGGTGCATTTGATTTTAAGTCAATCCATCAAAGTTACCTTTCGAAACTTATAATGAAGAATGTTATCAGGACAATGAGGTGCTGCAAAACAATTTAGCAAACCCGGATCAACATCTAATTTATTTCGTGAGATGAATTGCAAAATCCCAATATCCGGACTGTTTACCTGTGCCAGAAATCCGTAGTTTATTCTAAATACCCCATCATTGCCCAATCCCACCGCGTCCATGTGCAATTCTCGTAAAACCGAACTCCATTTCTTCTTCCTGATCCACTCATCTTCCACCTCGAGACCCACTGCCCAAGACTTGAAGCAGCTCATCTATAGCGTAATAATATGAGTAGTCGAACTAAATCTTTAAACTGTTTAATACTCCTATATTGTTATATAGAATTGCGGTCATTGTCGAAATTGTATACCTTTCTGTGTACCTCTGCAGCCATGATCATGGCAATCGAAGTATTTGCTGACATTACAAGTACGAAGCAAACCCTAGCAAAATTGTTTGTTGCAAGGGCGTCACTTAGCCGGAAGGAGATGTATATCGAGACTTCGCAAATCCAAAAAATTGCAAAGGTAGACCAAATTGAATTCATCAGTTGGGAGAATGTCTTCAGCTCCTCGTATAAACTTATGATATTTTGTAAATCCTTTCCAGCCCTCTTCGACCCATTTGTAATATTAGATTTTAAATCCGTAAAAGCATTAAAGAAAGTATCAGTCGCAATCCAAAATGCCATTGGAATGGGACCACATATGATAATGTCCACGTAAATCCAAATAACCTGAAACGCAAGAGACCACAAAATCAAGAGTATTCCCGTAAATCTTTCCCATCCCGACTCTAGATTTATTGGCTGGTCTTCGTAAAACAAAAGCGCTCGTCGTCCATCAGCAATAATAACTTTTAAATGGGATGACACGGAATAATTGGACCAGAGATTGTATGAACTGGTAAGTGTCATACACGTGGAACTTGGAAAAATACCAAAGACCCAGAGTAATTCCGGTGAAATAGAGATAAATAAGGTAAACGTTGGAAATTCGATTTCGGTTGAGCCAAACATTTTTCGAAACAAAGGGACCACGATGAGTTTGATTCAACAGTTCCTCTATTTCTTTCCCTCGGGTGAAAATTGCTTTCGAAAAGAGAATGAGTGTAGCAGTGTACGTAAATTGTCCAGCTACCGAAAAGTATCCGCGAGGAGAAAGCTTCCCAACTTGCAGAAATGTCTTAATTGCTATAATTCCGTCAGAAATCTGTCGCAAGAACATGCCTAACCAGGTTCCATAAACACACAGAGCCTTTTGGCATTTCGAAGTTCTTATTACATAATTTCCTCGTTTATCATACACTGGCTTAAATGGGATAACAAGGAGATAGTAGCCTATTGTGAAGTAAGAATGGAAATTGAACACACGATTAAATTTTGACTTTGCTCCCATTATAAAACAATGATTTCTAAGTGATCATCATGATCAGCAATTCAATAACTGAATTGAAACTTTTCGTGAAGTTCTTCTTCCTGTTTTACACACTGGTGTGTGGCGAAAGTAGTAACAATGATCAATTCCAGAATTGTTCCCGTTGAATGCGACCAAATGTCATGTTGGTAATGAAACAAAGATGTATGTTATGTGGGAATGCCGTAAAGTTAAAAGTTAGTCGTACCTTGACGAATATCCCATAAAACTCATTCCATGCAGGTATGACTTCGACACTGAAGTAGTGGCAATAAATGGCCTTTTTAAAATGGCTCTACAAATGCAATTAAAATTATTAAAAAGGGTAGGTCATTTCATTAGTAGAAGTAGGTTGACTAAAGACGGTTGATGGAAAGTCACGATAAAAATATTTAGTCGGTTAATAGCGAATGCAATGCACACAAATTCCAAGGGTAAAATGGTAAAAAGGTAAAGTCTGGCCTTTCCTCAGGTTTTTAGATTATACGGCACCCATCCAATATTATGGCACAATATTTTTATTGTGAGTTCGTGCACCAGCAAAAGTTTGGCCCGTGAGGGGATCGAACCCGCGACCTTGGCGTTATTAGCACCACGCTCTAACCAACTGAGCTAACGGGCCATTCTTATCATCGTTCTGATATCATGAGAATCCTGGTGTCGATCTCGATGTGAAAAGTTAAGCTCTGTTTTTACGCAATGATTGAAGGTAAATACCTAATGTATTATGGAACCCAGGAATTGGAACTGGAATGAAATTCATTTCATCGGCTCCATTTAATTCCCAAACGCAAACTTACAAAATACACTTTGACAACTGGTCGGATGTTTCAGTTTATTATTGTTCAGTGTGATCCCAACGGTTAAGTTTATAGTGAGTATGATAATTGCCCGTTGCGCATTTCATTTCACATGAAGATTCAATGCAACTCACATACACTTAGCATCACTACACAGCAGTTGAGTAGTGAATGCATAAAACGAGATGAATTAATTTAATTAAATCCTCATCACACACTTGTAGCAAAACACGACAGTGAAATGCATGCATGAATTGCAATTGTATGAAACGAGCTTGAGTAAATTCCAAGCACCATCCATCCAACCAGAGTGAACCCTACCTGACTAAAGCCTTCCTGGTATTTTTAGTCTTTTGCGCATAATATCTGCCTGCACACAAATCCCATTTTTCTACACCTTTCTTTACGTGACTCATTTTGTCTGTGAACTGCAAAGTATTTAGGACAAAAAGCACCAGATGCAGCCTGGCAGGAGGAAATATGTTATCACTTGCTAATTTAAATTTTTCATTGTCATTTCAAGTAAAAAATGAAATATTATGGATTATGCTTATTTGGTAATGTCAGCATTCGCGTCATCAAGAAGAACCTAAAAATGTTTACTTCACAGCTAGAAAGAAGATTGTACTACCATATGTCGAACGAAACATGTACGCATTTCACGCACGAAAACCCTGCATATTATGACTTATGACTTATCACTCATTTTCAACTTGGATTTTGGAAGTAGTGACACTCAGCTAATAAGTTACAAGATAAATATTACTTTATAGTAACGTAAATTGCTTAAATACACCGGATCTCTTCTTGGATCGAAATACAAGGCTGCTTCACTCAAATGGCTGTTCCTCCAGATACATTTCTCCTAATTATCATTACTTGCGGCGTGTGCATCATTGTCGTAAGTCCTCCTTTGGTTCTATTTGCTAAATGCAATGTGACATTGAAAATTGACAAAAATACGTTCTAACTGGGTACTATATTTTGTCACGTTGAAGGTTGGAATGATAATCGCAGTGAACTGTCCACTGAAAGCCCTGTCGTGCTCCTTCTATTTTAGCCACTGCAAGAAGTTGCTGCGGCGAATGTGCTGTAGGAAAAAGGAGAAAAATTGGAAGGAAGTCATAGTTAACCATGGAGGTAATAATTATTATGGTTAATAGAGAAATTTATCATCTTCAAAATTACTTTATAGTGGATGGAGCGTCATAATATTATTACATTTTTGTCTAAAGGAAAAAGTTACGGAGTATCTTTGGTAGAAGGGCGCCCTCAAGGTCACGGCTTTTATACGTCTGGCCCTTGGTCCTCCACAGATACAACGAGCACATGTTTTAGCGGAGCCGACACTTATAACATCAATTTGGCAGCACAAACTGGAATTATGGGAGCGCAATACTATGCCATGCTAAATAGCTCGAATGGGAACACTGAAAATAATTCTTCTCCTGCTAATAATAATACGTCCGTAGTAGGAGAAGCCACAGTTTATGGGAACTCGGATGACCTGCTGTCGTCGTCAAATTATGGACTACATGGGGACAACAGCAACGCACTTCAGCTTCTTTGTGGTAATTGCAATGGAGTTGGCTTCATAGATCCTTCGTATCTCGCATTTGGTTCGTCCTTGCCAAATTTTGGTAATGGAGCAAATCCCTCCAGCTCCAGTTCGGGTCATCCAGACCATAACGGAAGCCATTCGGATGCTGGCAGCAGTACTGGCTGCTTGTCCGCATCTGCTGACTCGGCCATGGCATCTGACATGGATGTCGATATGATTATTTGTATGTAATTCTAAGTAAGTATATATGTATAGTTAATATGACTCACAAATTTTGGATAGATTCCTTTAATGCGAATTACGTACTTACGAGTGACGGGTTGAATAAATACAATATTCAAAAGCTAGAAAGCTAAAACTGGCATAATATTTCATTGGAGTGGAGACTGAATTACTCAGTGTTGAAAAGGGGCAAATAAGTATGGCTACAAAGGAGTTGATTCGACAAGGTTGACAATAGAGTACGTACCTGTGTGGTACGTGCCGTGTTTATTAATTTATGTAAAAAGTAATGGAGATAATATTGAATACATATTAAGCATAAAAAATTAACAATTTTATAGCGTGAAAACACATTGATAGGTATTCACTATTCACCATATTACATAAGAGTTCTGGTTCCAATTACCACTTACATGTACACACCTTTTCTTCCAGAGCATCGGCAACGATGAAGAAGTACGACAGGGCAATGCCAATAAACTGTATAATTTTTTTTAAAAAAAAGATGCTATATTAAAACATAATGAGTCTAATTATTGTAAACCATAATTTAGCTGAACCAACTGTCTTCTGCAACTCACGCTTGAAATGAAGGCTTGGTCAACATAAAAGAAATTAATGCCAATTCCCACCGGCTTTGTAGAAACTTCCGCAAACTTGATTTGAAGTGCACGAGGTTCAATATCCAAAACTTGTTGAGTGTCCTCCGAAATGAACCAGTCTGTGTAGCCATCCATCTTGAAAAAGCGCATATTATATTGTCATTAATTTACTTCAAGCCCGCATGAATGAACACACACAAGTTCTGTCAAGTCACTTACATGGTCGGAAATCCTCTTTGCCAGAAGAAAGGTAAAAGCCACCTTGCTCAACTTAAGCGAATAGTACACAGTTCGGAAGTAGCTGTGACGAGTTAGCATTACGTGAATGAAATATGAGCTCATGATAACACAAGTCATGATGACTGTCGGCATCACCACTTTTAAAATCTCGTTTATCTCCCTTGAGATCTCCATTAATTGTTTATGATCTCCCATGAGCTCGCAAAATAACTGCTTTTCCTTGCCGACTTCTCCTCTGTCCTTTTGATTCTGTAGCTGCTCCAGCTTATTTTTAAGTTGAATTGCACACATCCACAAGGTGAGAGTTGACAAAAGGAGTAAATCAAGGGGACAGGAGTTGGCTAACTGACATAAGAAATTCAAGGCGACTCCTACGTATCCGAGAACATTCCGCTCCAGATTTGGATCCTCAACTGGTGGACCTCCTTCTCCATTTTGCCAACTAGCAAAACTACCACCGGGGGAAGCTGAAACTGACCCATTTTCTGGAAGTGTCATCATAGCCTTTTCCACACTGTATTGGTGTGCAATAAGAACCTCAGCAACGGACCAATTTTCTTCTCCGAGTATAACGTTAAGTCCCCCCAGAGAACAAACGATGGCGACAATGTATGAACTAACTCGAATGCTAGCCGCTCCATATTTTGTCTAAACGTTGTGAGAAAAATAAGGCATTACATTTTTAAACTAAAGAGGAAATATTTTTCTGGTGTATTACCATTCTGGAATGAAGTTGCGACGAAAAGGTTGATGAGCGCAGGAGACGAAACAACTTTTGGAAATTGGATTGTTTCGTGAAAACCAGCTGAATGGAGCGGATTTGCATTAGGGCGATTGAGATCTGATAGCCCATCGAGATATACAGCAAGATTTTCTGTTTGGACTCCCTGCTGTCCAGATTCCGAACTTGAACATAAATGTGCGTTAGTGCCAGGATATTTATGGTGATGAACACTACCTGAATGAAACCAATATTCAAATTTTAAATATTTGAGTGTCGGAGAGGTGATGATGATATTTGATGTGACATTCATTCAAAGTTTCAGTTTTACTAAATACTTTATTCAGCCAACTTCTGGAAATGCCTCCATCTGGAGCAACTCTGAATGGAACAAGCGCCAAGAAATAATCCATGTAAAGCAACACTTCAAGGAAACCGAACTGGGCGTCATCACTTCCGTGTTTTGGCGTATTCTGCGGGTTGCATCCTTTATCTTTGTCGATGGTTGATACATCCCCACAGTCAGTTTTATGTTTAAGTCCACTGGAATCAAAATTATGTGTTTCATTTAGACCGTCAATAGTTTCTGGACAAGGGACCCTGACAGTTGTGTCAGATCGGAGACGCGATCGGATAACGCGGAACATGGTTATGAGGTAAAAACCAAAAGGTCACAGCAATCCTACCAAAAATTACTACTTTACGGCCCAATAGTCCACTAACGGTAAACACGTTTCGTTCATTCCCACGATTTATCTAATAAACTTTATAAGCAAGTACGTCATACGTTGATATATTTCGTGTTGCCTGTCGAACGGTGATATTCCATTATCCGCATGTGACTTTGTGTTTCAATACACTTCAATTCTGATTGAAGTTTTAAAAATTCGTGAGTTTCGTCAGTTCTGTGTATCTTTCATGTAGGGATTTCCGTCATTATTTTATTGGCATGTTATGCCAATGCTTTCAAATCAATAGTTCCATTTCATTGGGATGAAGGGTTTTCAACAAAGGATGACTAGGTCGCTCTTAAATTGTTAATTTCGAGATGATTTATGATATTCAATTTTATAATTCGTTGAATTGCAAGGGGATGCTTGCTGATGTGGGTGTCACGCGAGGATAATTTTAGTTTTATAGAGCCTTCTATGGAATGTTATAGAGCGAATAACTTTGTCATAAAATATATGCTTGGTATACAGAGGTTCAGTCATCATCAGTGGTGGAAATAAACAGGAAGCGACACGTTATTTCTGGCCACCTAACAGGGCATGTATCGGATAATCAGTTAAACAATCGTACCACAAACATTACGCCGGTTGTGGCAAAGTCGCTAGTATTATAGCGTTATGACGTTATGCTAATTTAAAAGCTAAATATGGCTGGTGCCACGATGCGATGTAATTATCATCTAACAAGCAATTATAAATTAAACGTGTATAAAAAATAATACGGCATAATGTCCTATATAAATGTTGTACCTCCTTCTACTATGGTCAGGGAATGGGCGGCAGCAGAATTCTTGGAATTATCGTGCATTTAATATAAAAGTTAATTTCAATTCAATTCAGTGTTCAGTTGAATAGTGGCAGTAGTAGCCATTCATTGATGACCGATTAATGAATGTTACCTCCTCGAAAATAAAGTGCGTAATAAATAGCCCTGGTCGGTGGTGCATTTGTGACCTACTTTTTGTATTATATAACCTTGAGTACACTTTCAGCACGAAGCAAAGTGAGACATAGTACAATATATGTGCAGGAGATGAAGGAAAGTGTTCATTTGTTTGACAGGAAGCAAGGGAGCTCCGGTCCAGCATAGCATTGGATTTGGATACAACCCACATAATATACAACATGCTGACAAAAAATTAACAATAAAGTATAGTAATACGTATATATATATACTACTAAAATACTAACATTAAGTATAGCTTCTCCATACTTCCATACAGGACTACGACACGACAAATCCTTGAAGCTTGTCTACGTTAAATTAATATACACGCCACAATAATGAATGAGACCAGAGACATTGCACTTTGCGATTAAGCAGACTTTCCCGTTCGCATATCGGCACAAGGTGTGATAAGATGAACCTATAATCTAAAACACTTTGCTTTTCTAACGAAATACCTATTACGATTTGTTTGAAAGGCCGGGTCCGACACACATGTACAGATGTACACCTTATTTATCTTGACGTGTACCTATACACAACACACTCAAAGTACTCACCCAGACGGCGGCGACAAGCTGAGCTGAGCGAATGTCGATAAAAGAAAGTGTCATGGTCATCATGAGTGATTGGTAAGTAAGTGAATCATCTTCAGTAGAGTTTATGTACGCTGGAGGAAGTAGTATCACATTTCTTTTCCTGTAGTAAATCAATGGAAATAGGATACAGGGAAGACCCATTTTATCCTATATCCTCCTGACCTGGCTGCGTGGTACATGGGTAAAGGTATTATATTTTGTTTTGTACTTTGAAGCCAGAAGTATTAGTGATTGTAATTTCCCATTCCTAATTTTTACATAATATGGAAAATACTATATATATATATTACATATAATTATATAAAATTATTAGCACAGTGCACACGGTTTATTATGGACGTGTGTGAACATGTCTGTATTTCAATCTATGCACGTTGCACGTTGTATTTTAAATACGCAGCTAGTGCAAACACATCGTATTTTCCGTTAGCTTTGCAAAATTTTGCCATCTCAAAGACAAAAAACAAGTTAAATGATGTTAAGCATTTTTTCCACTTTTCCCACTGGAGAAGCGATATATATCAATAATAGAATACATGCGATGCAAATAATTAAGCGTGACATAAGCAAATATTTTCGTAGTTACGAGCTTGGTCAACCTAATGTCTATTAAATATTTGGTTTGCTTATCTAGCCAAAAGGAATACTTATTCCTCGCGTCGGTAGTGGTCAAGTTATACACGCAGTACATAATATAATCCATTGGCTACTCGATTCCATGAATGATGATGATGCATGCTCCTCAATCTCAATCCTCTTTCTCGAAGCAAATGAACCATGATGTAATTCCTTCCTACATATAGGTCTATCTATATCCACAGTGCTGTGTTTTAAGCAAACAAAATTTTTTTACCCAAAAATATTCCACATAGACTTACATATTCCAAATTCTAGCACATTATAAACACAGTGGCTTCATTCGTGGTTTCCGCTTTGGCTCGTGATTCCAACAACTTGAAATGTTGAATGGTTATTTTTTGTGGCATAAAATCCGAATACGCCCATCACTAAAGTTTGATTCTGAGTAAAACCTGGGTTAAATTTAAATTTTAACAGTAGTTGCACTAACCCTTTTACAACGTCGTGGCGGAACTGGTATAATTAAATCATGAACTCCACTAAATCCCCTGAAAGACTGGATTTCTGGACGTGTTTCTTCCTCAATTCCAAAGTGCATACTAAAACAACCTACTTCAACGAAAGTATTTCTACCAATTTGACTTATTTGTGTAAAGCACCTGGCACATTTTTATTTGGAGAGGGTGCAGGTCACGTTGCTACAACTGGCATCTGCTCCTTAATTTTCATCATTGGTTTGTTTGGTGTCGTCACAAACATATTTAACGTCCTCCTCCTTCGAAAAGCTTATGTGAAAGAGTCTTCGTTTAAGGATTCCCTGACATTTCTGGCAATAGTGGAGTTGCACCTGTGCGGCTTTGCCATTGCGTTTTCCTCGCTGGCCCTCAGTATATTAGGTAGTTAAATGCGTAATTGCACATTTTAAAAAGAAGCTTCTCCCGAAGGAGGACATTACTCTAATAAATATTTATTCAATCTTTTTCTTGCTAGACAACTTGGACCGGAGCGAAGCCGCCTTTAGATGGTTCTTTCTCACAAATATTATGCAAAGCGTGTGTCGGACGGGCTCGATTTATGTCACAATTCTCGTTACAATTGAGCGCTATGCAGTGGTCGCATTTCCAGTGAGATCGAAAATTTGGTTTAAGCCTGTTCCCTCCAGACTGGCGTTGTTTGGAGTGGTCGTCTTCTCCCTTCTTGTTAATATGCCGTGGATGTTCAAATCTGCGGTGGACTCTAACGATGACTACTTCTCGCCAAATGTCACTGACCCTAGGGATCTGGAAGGATTTCCATATGTCTTCCGAAAAACAGAGTTCTCCAGCCAACTCAACAAAGTCTTGCAAGAGGCACTGTTGGCAATCAATTACGTCGTCCCATTTCCTATACTATTGATTTTTAATGGACTGCTGTACAAATCTGTAAGGAGAAATTATTGAACAGCGCTTTGGATTGTTTGAAATACTGAGTATTGGGTGTACTTTTGCTTATTGGTCTATTAATGTTATATAGATTCACACCTGGAATCAAGGCAGGATTGCATTGAGTGGTCGTCAGAAAAAGGAAATCAACGCTGCTAAAATGTTTTCAATAGTGGTGCTGATACTCGTTATATGCCACGCAGTGTCGTGTATCGTGTTCTTTACAACTCGCGTTCAATACGTCATTTACAGGGAGCTTCTCCTCCTCCAGTCACTGTGCGTCGTTTTTGGGGCTGCGATGAACTTCCTGGTTTACTATTCCTTTGGGCAAAATTTCAAACGCGAGTTTTTCATCCTCCTTAAAAGACTTTGTTGCAAGGAGGTGGACCTGGGGAACCGGAAACCCTCCGCGACATCCAGCTTTCACTAAAAGGAGTAGTCACAACTTTATGCTACATTATGTGTATTGCGCGCATGTTAATACACACATGCGATAGTTCATTAATGCTACGAATAAGTCAGGGACAAGTATATTTTTTACATTTATGTACTACTTTAGTATAACGACAGATCACTTTAAACACACTTTTAAAATAAAATCGAATTTGAGTTTTTTAGATGAAACGAATTTATCATTAATTTATATACCTAGCTTTTATCGTTGCATTGCTTTCATTAGAAGGTTGCGTGCGACTTTACTTTCAGATTGACGTCATGTCATTAGACGCAGCCCTTCATACTCTCCAGCATGAAATTGTTATGTGATTACCAATTTTCAAGTAAAGCAAATTACAATAGTTACTTTATGTTAAAGTATAAATAATAAAAACCCAGTAGTATCAAATCCAATATGGGGATGCATATGGACGCAACGATATAATGTTTCCTCGTTTTTAATTTTAATATTGCAAGAGTCATATGCAAGTAAATTGCTTTTTGCCTCAGCTACTGGTACAAACTAAAGTACAAAATAAACTGTACACTAGTGGGACTTGGTCTACTTGATTAACCGTATTTTATCCTGTCAACTTTAACCGGTTTTTGTAGTTTTTATTAACAAGAAAAATGTATAATACTCGGAATACTCCGCACTGGCCGTCAATTTATCTATACAAATATACGCAGTTGCAGCTTACTATACGTTGTAATTTACATATATACATGTACGTGTATTGTCGGATAACCTGCTTAAATCACGTCATCGCATCGCCAAGATATAACCCACACCTAACAATATAGTTACCTAATCACCTTATATGATAATATGAATATGATTTCTAGCCTGGCCTGATATAATTAGACGGCTCGTATAAGTGTTTACTTACCTGTCTGAGAGGATTGTTTTTGTTTTCACATTTCAAAATGATATACCAGTTGTCCACGACCTACAAAAACTACTATACTGACTACGAGGAATTGATAAACACCCAGAAATATCGGTTTCTGTGAATTAAATGGCATTTTTATACTCGTTTCCCTTTAAAAGTACACTCCTCGAAGATGAGGCGATTCATAGCTGTTCAAACCGTTCATGAGGAAAATAGTTTTAACATATATATTGTTTTACAATGGGAACCGCTAGCACGGCGGGTGTATTTGTACTTCTCATTACTATTTCCGCCTCTCTAGGTGACCTGTCACGCATGGGCCCTCACCCCTCAAGCCCGGAATTTCGTGTTAAAGACGGTTTCTTTCCGTCCCATTATGACCTCGAAGTTCAACTGCCAATTGACATCAGATCCATTGAGGAAAGTCGCAAGGAAGAGGGCGAGGGGGCAGTGGGGAAAGTGCGCATTGTTGGAATGAACAAGGTCACCAGAAACAGCATCCTCCTCCAAACATACTGGAGCAAGGTTAACGAGTCGACGGTGAGCGTAGTTGTCAGAGGATCATCGCCAGGTAAAAGTATTCCCGTGAGGGGGATTAAACAAGGCGAAGCCACTTGTGTGATTGACCTGGAGGGGGACGTACTTGCCGGTCAAGAGGTCGAGATTAGCCTGTCATACGTCACTGGCATGGTCTCTTGTGCACTGAGCTGGGTCCTACCATTCTGCAGTGAATCATATAGTCAGGGTGGCTCAATCTTAAGTCTCTTTGGATCTGACAAGTACGCTACGCACAAGCTCATAACTATTCCCAATTTTATAATCCCGCATTTTTGAAGTTTGGATTAATTACGCACTGATGCTGTTTTCTTTTAGGAAGTACTATCAAGCTATTCCCAACACGCCTTACAGAGTCTTTCCATCATTTGATGAGGTACATTTTCTAGTATTGATTGATGATTGATGCATGTAATTTTAAGTTGTTCATACTTGCGGAAAGAATATCTTCTTAAGTAATCGCTTTATTCCATTCCAGCCACATCTTAAAGCCACATTTGATATGACTATCGTGAGAAAACAAGGGTTTACTTCAATATTTCACACACCATTGGTCAGCTCTACACCCGAGTAAATCTTTTAAATCCAGCTTACCAGCTAATTTTAATACGAATGCCGCAATACCTATAATGAATGTTTTGGGGAAGAGTTATAAATAGGTTACACGAGAACCATTAAGCACAAGCTTATATTGATTCCTTTTCAGTCCAGAAAGACCAGGTTGGGTTGTAGACAAGTTTGCTAGGACGCCTGAGCTGGCTCCTTCCGTGATTGGTTGGTTCGTTTCTCCGTTTACTCATGTGGAAGCGACGACAAAATCCAATAAGACAATCCAGGTCATTAAAAATATTTGCAGTTTGTAGAAAAAATATTTACATTTGAAAGAAAATACAATATATGGGCACCAATTGCTTGAATAGGTTCACACACCGAAGCACCTAATGCTCGAGTTTGAGGATAAAGAGAAGTTGGAGATATTAGCGCAAAGACTAGCAACTATAATTACTAGTTATGATGAATACTTCAATGACTCCTATCATCTCTCAAAAATGGACTACATTATTCCCCCTAAACCGTCCGGGGGCAGCTTTGTAATCCCATGGACGTCGTGGTAAGAATGCTTAGTTTAAAATCGCAGTTTGTAAATTCGAATGGAATAATTGTTACAATGGTCTGACTCTGCCAGGGGGATTACGATAAATGAAAAAGATAACTCGGAGGTATTCAAGAAAGTGAAAGACCTCTACCAAAGCTGGAAACCTGAGTTGAATCTGGTTCAGGATGTAAGCCGACTCTGTAAGTCACGTCAACGTTCGTTTATAATACACTTCATGAGCAAATAAATGTTTTCTGCATATCAGCGATTTGGTGACCAAAATTTGTCTATATTGTAATTTTCAGCATATTTGATGGCGCGACAGTGGTAAAAGGATAAATTCAAAGTGGAGATGGCTAGGTAGGTAGTTTTGATTTATGGTTGTGTAGCTATAATTTTATAATTACTCGGACAGGGTGGGAAACTTGTGGAACAGAAACAAAAACATGTACATGAACCTCCCGCTGGCAAGATTTATACATTACGCGCAACCGGATCCTGCTTTGAGGATGTACATGGAACTAAGCGATCGGGAAGTGGCAATGGAGGATGTATCAAGCTCATTAAAGGATTCCGAGCCAGTTCAAATACATGACCCTACATTCCCTGCAATCAACAGTGGAGCCCCACTTCTCAACATGATGGAAAGTGTTTTGGGGAAACGCGTCATGCAACAAGCCCTGCAGTCATATGTGAAGAACGTCCAGAACGGGAATAGCCCTCCTGGTCAAGATGACTTGTTTCAAACCCTGGGGAAAGCTGCAGTTGACAACAATGTCCAATTTCCTCCTGGTCTCAACGTGCCCACTTTGATGAGCAATTGGGCTAGCCAACCGGGCTACCCTGTTGTCAGGATCAGCCTTGTTAACGAAACTCATGTGAAACTTGTCCAGCAACCTATAACAACTGATGATGAAGAAGATGATGGTCATAACAAAGAAAAGCCTCGGTGGGTGATCCCGGTAACATACGTTACGCCCGAAAGTGAGCGGCTGAATAACTATCCAATTATTTGGCTAGAAAATGACGGATCTGAAAAGATAGTCCCGATAAATACATCCGAGTCGTGGTTGTTAGCTAACCCCGAAGGAGTTGGCTATTACCGGGTCCTGTACGACTCGCAATTGCTTCGAAAGCTCCAAAATGTGTCTCACTTCTCCGAGCCAAAGCGGGCAGTTTTGCTTGCCGACTTGATTGCTTTGAAGAAAGAAGGTAAAAAGTTATATCAACGCGGTGTGAGTTTATAACATTCTCATGTAAACATGGGTTGAGCAAGGATTTTTGGTTTTTCAGGATATGTCAGTGTTGGTGATATACTTGATCAAACAAAAAATTTTGGAAAGGAAAAAAGCCTCATGATGTGGAAGTCTTTTCTCAATTTCTTCCCATTTTCAAGGTTTACTTCGCACCCCAGCTATCCCCAAATTCGGGTAAGGAACGGGATTGCTACTTTGATTATGACAAAGGTGTGCAATTTGAAAACACTGTAGACAGTTTTGATATTCAATATCTAAGGAATACTTGGTAACTCGTCTTAACGCCGCTTTGACCGCACTTAATTCTTCATTTACACCGCCAAACTCGGCAGAAGCGTCACTTGTCTCCACTCTCAAGGACGAGTTCTCCCAATACCTGTGTCCATTAGATGCGGAGAGCTCTCATTGCGCCAACTACTCTAGAGAAATCCTTTCTCTCTTGAAAGCAGACAAGTAATAATTTTGATGCACCTCACACGGTTGGGTTATTATAAACATTATTATATTATTAATTATTGCTAATAAAATAAATATATTTTGTACAGTGAGAGACCACACGGGGAGAAAATCCCAGATGGTGTGAAATGTGCCATGGTCGCATCAAATTCTGAGGCTTTCCAGTTTGTGTTTGATACTTACGAGAAGCATCCGGATTCCCAGCAACTTGCCAAAGCCTTGGGATGCACACGACAATCTCAGCAAGCAGACAAGTAACTAACTACAACTGCTTCACGAATTGTATTTCATCAAAACCTCACGTAATTCGGGAATCAATCAATGTCTGATTTTTTTGTGGCTTTCAAAGACTCATCCAAAGGTCCATTGACCGCGGAGATGTCAAACTCCTGCTATCCCTCTCATCCAACTTTCATGGACAAGGTGGGCAGTGGGAGCTAGTCTGGAAGTTTATATCTGCAAATATTGATCATGTTATGCAAAAGTTTGGGGATGGAAAGCCGGAACCGGTTGCCCGTATTTTGGACAGCTTGGCAACTCACTTGTGCACAGATGAGCAGCTTAAACAAGTAAGTGTGAACGACTTTTCATAACTTGATTCACAAATTACAAAAAAAAACTTGATTTTTGGCCGTATGTCGCAGGTTACACAATTCACGGAGTCAAACAAGGATAAACTGAGGGAGGAAAGGGTGAGCATACAAGCTTCAATTTACAAAATCAGGAGTAACATTGCATGGATGAACAACAAAGGAAAAGAATATGTATCGTGGTTCAACAATAATAAATAAATTTGTGATGAAAAATACTTAAATAAATAAAACGTCACCACAAATAGGTGTTACGGAGGAAATGTGTTGCCAAACTTGTTAGTTATGCTTACCGTCATATGTCATACGCGGTAGCTTTGGTTTTTATTGACCCACGGAAACCTTCTTGTTTCTCTTCACCTTCAAATCTTACCTTTAAACGCCTATTAACTGCGGCACATGTACGTGCAGAAACCCGTTTTTCGTGGTTGTCTTCTTATTGTTATAATGAATCATGACTCCAGCATAATGAATCCTGGCCTGGCCGCATAACAATACTGTCCCGGTCACGTTCTTGTGTACCTAAACTGCGAACAGTTACTGGACACTAGTTAGTAACAGACGTGCTACTTACGTCACGTTTGTTCGTTGAATTGTTATTCCTTCAAGCATTTACGAGGAAAATGTTTAAATTTTAATATTGGTATTGGTATATATATCGGTTCTCGTGCACGACGAAGGTATTCACTACCTTTCATAGTGTCATTCGGGTATAGATCTCATGACACTCGTCAAACTCTAAAATGGGACCTCAAAAGTTTTTTGTTTTGCTAATAATAATAGCAACCAATTCCCTAGCAGAGCCAGAGAGGGAGCAAGATGAAAGGGAACCGGGATTAGTTCCAGAGCCCAGTCTTAACGACAGTTTCATCCCTTCTCATTACATTGTTGAAATCCAACTCCCGGATTCAGCAAATAAAAAGGATGACATGGAATGGGCTCAGGGGAAGGTTGTCATTGAGGGTGTTAACAAAGTTCAAAGGGATATATGTTGAAATCCAACTCCCGGATTCAGCAAATAAAAAGGATGACATGGAATGGGCTCAGGGGAAGGTTGTCATTGAGGGTGTTAACAAAGTTCAAAGGGATGCAATCCTACTACACGGTTATGAGAATGAGATTAACGAATCTACCGTGGCTATTTCCGTACGAGGATCCCGTTCCGATATTTCTGTGAAGAAGATTAGCAAGGTAGGCACTTCCCTCGTGGAGTTTCAGTTGGGAAGGGAGATTCGAAGTGGAGAGGAACTGGAGATATAGCATGTGGTACGGTTTTGGCGTTCGGGATTGTCGGAACAGGTCAGGCTATCCGGTTTGTAGCTTTGCGGAAGCCAACCTTTCAGGACCGTCAACAAATAATTCAGGACCGTAAGGGAAATTTAAAAAAAGTAGTAGGACATTTTCTGTGGCGCATTATAAAATGTAATGGCGAATTGATGTTAAAAGACTTAACTTAAAAGGTATATCAATATTAAGACATGTATGTTATTATTTCAATAGGCGATTGTATGCTGGAGTTCCGCATACTAAATATACAATTTTCCCTTCGTTTAATGAGGTAAAATAGGTGTTTTATTAATTAAGCATAATACACAAACAATAATATAGCGTATTTAAAGGCATTGATTTTGCTGATAGCCTCATCTGAAAACCACTTTTGAGATGACAATTGTGAGGAAGGAAGTCCAATCTGCCCTATTTAGTACCAAAGTACTAACCTCGTCTTCGGAGTACGTATCAAAGTTGTATTTTTTGCGTGTTTGAAACAGGTTGGGTGCCATACGCAGGGGCTAAAACGTGAACTCTCGCGCCTTATCTTATTTATTACAGTCCAGTCAGATCGGGTTGGGTAAAGGATAAATTTGCAAAGACCAGGAAACTGTCGCCATCCATGATTGCTTTCTTTGTCTCCTCGTTTCCTCACGTAGAATCTACCATTGGAAGCAAAACTTCACGGGTTCGTTACAAATATGGCTGCGGCGAACGTGCTTAATTTTTTCGGTCCTTTTTGGACATTTTAAATTTTTTATTGTAATTTGGTTTAACGTTTTGATAGATTTACTCGACAAAGCAAGCTTTCGACCACCCTGAATCCCGTCAATCTTGGGAAAGTATCAATCAGCATCTTGCATCTCTGGTCGTTGCTTATGACAAATATTTTAATGACACGTCTCGATTTCCTAAAATGGACTTTGTCATTCCTACTGCTCCTGGCGTGCCTTTGCGGATGGCTCCGTAATTTGATATACATTCAGTTTTCGCCCTTCAAATCATTTAAAAAAATAATCTGAGTACCAGTTCGGAAACATAATATTGTTATACCGATTTATTTCCTACAGTGGGGTTACCGTGATAGACAGAATAGAATCTGTATTTGCCGAAGTGAATTATCCATACGAATTATGGCATAATGCTGGTCCGAGGTTCGACCCTTACCCATTTACTAGGCAATTTGGTAAGTTGCGTCAACTATATTGTTTCTACCAAAACCCTATATGCTGAAATTATGGAATAGTCTAATTTTTGTTTCTAATTTTAGCTTATGTAATGGCGCGACAATGGTAAGCAAGCCTCATTATCACATGAAAAAATTAGAACTGGCAATGATGCTACGAGTTATACGAATTAAAAGTAAATAATTTGATAGGATTGGAAACTTGTGGAACAGAAATCCAGACATGTACATGAATTACCCATTAACACGATATGTACATTATACCGGTCTAAAATCCGTGTTAGACCCAGAAGGAGCAAAATCCGTTATATTAAATGACCGCAAAGCTGCAATGGAAAGTTTCACAAAACCATTGAAAGATGTAAAGTCCCCACCCGCAAGTACAATTGAATTCCCGGAAATCACCAGTGGAGTATCCCTGCTTCGCATGGTGGAAAGTGTGTTGGGCAAACGAACCATGCAAACGGCAATGCAGTCATATGTGAACAATGTCCAGGAAGCTAACATAGACGCAGGTCCAAGCGACTTGTTTGAAACTTTGGAGAAAGCAGCTGTTGAAAGCAAGATTCAATCTTCCCCGAGGACTCAACATGTCTTCCTTTATGCAAAATTGGGCTGACCAGCCAGGCTATCCTGTCGTCAGAGTCGGTCTTGTTAATGAAACCCATGTGAAATTTGCTCAAGAAAGCTTTGCTATGAAGAACCAGCCAACAGGACAACGTCGGTGGTATATTCCCGTAACTTATGTAACTCAGTCAAATCCTAGCGATGTTCAAGTCGTTTGGCTTGAGAATGATGGAGTTCCAAAAGTAATCCGGGTAAATTCCTCGGTAGTGGGTGTTGGTCAACCCAGGGGCAACAGGATATTTCCGTACATTATATGATGCCCCATTGCTTCGCAATATTCAAAAGCAGCTGAAAACCAACGCCTCCGTTTTCTGTGGGTTGACGAGGGGCCAGTTGTTCAACGACTTGATCGAATTTGACAGACAAGGTATATGAAAGTCTCATAGTATTACCAGAATAACATGAACTGCTTCCATGAAAGTTTTTAATATTTTATTATGTTTAATAATTGATTTTAGAATACTTAAATGAAAGTGTCAAAGCTATACTCGGTCAGACTGATTATTTGGGACAGGAATCCCAAATCACAGCCTGGAAGAGCTTCCTCGATTGGTTTCCACTTCAAAAGTTTGCATCGCACCCAATTGTGCCTCAAATTAGGGTAACGAAATGGATATATAAATCGTTATAGGTATATACTTGAAAAAAAAACATTTTCAAAAAGAATATAGCACTGTTGATCTACTTTTCAGAAATATTTGGAGGCACGACTTAACGCTGCTTTGACCACTCTAGGATCGAACACTACAGGATCTTTGTCAATATTGAAAGACGAATTGCTTGTATACATGTGCACTCGGGATCCTGCTCCTCCTGCGGGACAACTCTGTGCAAAATATGCTGAACAACTTCTTGCATTGAAATCAAAGACTGTAGGAGGTGTTTGGTACTCCAAAGACGATAAACAAAGGGAATGCGCAATGGCAGCCGCTGGAGGCAGGGAAGTCTTCCAATATCTTTCTAAACTTTACAAGGAACATTTCCCCCATGAGGATTTGGCAGACGTGCTCGGATGCATCGTTGACCCACTACTTATCAAAGAGTAAGGCGTGTCTCTTATTTTTTAATTTGCAAGTAGACAGCACGTGACATTGCGGAGTGACCATGCCATGACCATACCTTTTGATTTTAGACTCATCCAAACTTCATTTGAAAGCGGAGATGTGCAGCCAATTTTAGGACTTGCTTCGTCAACAAAGGATCAATGGGTTCCCGTTTGGCAATCCCTGTCCACCAAAGTAGACGACTTTATACAAAAGATGGGAAATGGAACGGCAAAACCTGTAGCTGACGTTTTGTCCCAGTTGGCCAAACATTTTAGCACTGATGCTCAGTTAAAACAGGTACGAAAGAAGGGAGGACGTGGGAGGTTGAAGGTAATTTTTTCAGAGCTAACCGAATTGTTGAATTGATTTAACAGGTTACCGAATTTGTGGACAAGAATAAGAACAAGCTCTCCGGAGTAATGGATTTGATAGAGGAGTCAGTAAACCAGATCACGAGAAATATTGGTTGGATGAATGCAGACGGAAAGACATATTTGTCGTATTTCTCTAATCAAAAGTGAATTAATATCGTCGAAAATCCAATTAGGTAGTTAATTAATAAAGTTTTATTAATCCAGTTAGATTACTGCCTTTGTGGATAAAATTAAAGTTCTTATTTCTTCTATGTGTCATTGCTTACCATCTCTCAATGTCGATCAAATACTTTTTTAATACCTATTTGGGATGTTTTACGCCTTCATAAATGTACCTGGTTGTTATAAACTTTATGAAAAATGTATTTATTAGTTATGGAAGCATTGACAATATGCTTCGATGAGACACGGACATTATCCTGCCAAACTGATTTCTGAAAATAGTCTCTTCCAATTAATATACGTCATATTATGTTTTTACTGGTAAACGTGTATTGTGTGCAGTTAGCCTTGATGGCCAAATTACTATTTGGTTTATAATCCCTATATGTAGGTAGGTGTAGGCATATTTATTTGCACATCTGTCGGACTCTGCCTTGCTTTGATATTTCCTTTCCTATTTCCTTTGATAGCAAAATACATACCTTGACACTCACATCAACAACTTGAGTGGATGACAGAAACGTGGGTGAAAGTAGGGTTGTGTCAACAGTTTATAATAATAGTAGACAATTGTAAGTTGTAAAAGCAAAGCTAACGATAAGAGAACTGACAAGTGAACAAACTATATGGCAGAATATTTGTAGGCAATTGCGCATACCGACATATATCATATTCACACAGTCGAATTTGAAATGCTTCCCTTTTGACCTCTTTTAACATGCAAAATATGGAACATGACAGGTTATATGGTGATATGTGTTATAGTATCGCATTTCCTCCTATCCTAATTAGTTCTGCGAAAATACAGGCATATAAGGCACAATTTTCAAAAGTACTTAAACGGCTGCACTTCTCCAGAACGTTTTCAGTTGGTTTCAGTACGATCTTCTTCCTAGTCGCATACTCTAGTCAAAATGTTAACGAAAGGAGCTAAATCTGGTTTTCACAGGATGCTTCGAATTGGATGCTTCCTCAGGTTGCTCCCATATCGATGGAACCGGAAATCTAGCGATTTTGCCCCTCCAAGCCAAATAGACCTCTGGATTTTTAGTTTCCACAAGCTCGTAATGTACTTCATTACCCTGTTTGCCATCGGTCGGTATCTTCAAGCCTCCGGTGGAAAGGCTCACTATCCGCTCCTCCAACGAATCCTGGCTTTGGCTTGGATCAATGCTTACATTCTGACCTCAATCATTTTTTCCCAGTTCACCGAGTCCAGGATGGAAATCTTGCATTTTTCTAACCGAGTTCTGGCACTGGTAAATAATGACGCAAAAGGTAATTCACGACTTAATTAAAATGTGTACCTTTAATTGAACACATATACCAATTGAGATTCTGTTTAATTTTTTTTTAGTCAAGAAGAAGAAGACGTGGACAGTGAGCCCACTCGAGGCAAAACAAGCAAAACATTTATCGTGGCATTTGTACCTCGGATTCGCTCTTGTTTCCTTAAATCCTTTTGTCCACGTTATGATTACGATTGGCTCCCCGTGCGCCCCGCACTTCCTCAGCTCGGCATTCTTTGAATGTAAAACGATCGAGGAGAATGTGGTCACAATTGTGGAAAGCATTCCATTCATATTCTTTGAGTTCTACAGTATCTCCATGTTCCTTTACCTGTGCACCGTTAACTGGGCAATTATCCTGGTTGGTCTTGCCTGGATTACAACAGAGTTGAAGAAAATGGAGTAATTATAAATTCGTTCAGACAGTATTTTCAAATGTTGGAATGTGGGCGTTTAAATAAGAAATAATATCTAATGATCTGCTATTTTCAGATTGGACATGATTTCTCCACGATACACCATAAATCCTTCGGAAACTCTCATTCAAATTAGGAAACTGGACATGTTTATGCTTTTCCTAAATAACGCCTTTCGTTTGTTTCTCGCCACCTTCTCGTCACTGCTTCTCCTGATCTTGTCACTTCTCCTGTTCGGGTGTATTCGCTTGTGGCATGTAGACCCACGAGCCAACATTATGTTTCCTCTGTGCGGAACTGAATGTTTTGTCGAAGCGATGACTCCACTTGCCAAAGCTGGAAATGTGAATAAGCACAGTAGCCTGGTTTTGGCGAGATGGAAGAAGGTTGGTCAACGGATCATGAAGGAACAAGGGGGTCGGGCGGGAAGGATCTTTGTAAGGATTTTCCGTTCCCTTCGGAAGATTCAGTGTTCTGCAGGATCGATGTATACTTTTGAGCACTCCATTGTCCTCATTAGCATCAATAACTGCATTCAACTCACTCTCAATCTCCTGGTTTCCTTTGGTAATGATAGGTAAATAGCACCACCGGAAAAGGCTTGTCAAAAGTAAAGGTGCTACAACCAATCTACCTCCTCATCAAACCTTCGAACCTCAATTATATGTGTCACAACATTATAGAAGCTTTAATTGGATCAGATAACACTGCATAATTTAAGAATTATGAAGTGAGCACTTGCAATGTATTAAGTATATTATAAGCTTACAAGATGCACAATCTACTAAAACTAAAACAATCAAAACATAGTGTTTGAAATTGAGTTACGAAAAACAATTCAATTAAAAGTAATTAAAATACCTGACTAAGCCACATTATTCAAGTTCATACTGGCATTTAATTTATGACATTTTAGAAATAATTTGACCACGAGTTGCTAGCAAATTAATTACATACAGCAAGAGGAAGTATTTCATGTAAAGTTACAATTTAGCCTCCACCTAGCCTGGCCTGGTTACCAATGCAAGTTTCAGGTTCATATATGCTTGTGCCTCGGCGTTCAGATGTTATGCTATGCTATAATCTAATCAACCGTTCGTTCGACCGCTTTGTGAACCTACAGAACACCCTGAAATGTCCACCAGAAACTAAAAGCCACCATTCTTAAAAATCATCTCGTTTACATTTACAAGCAAAATACCGATTTTAAGCAAAAAATGCAATCATGTTTCCAGCCATCATATCATACACAAACACAAACCATGTATGTTTTGCATGGTACAACCAATGTTGTTTGATCAAATAGATGCTTGCGTTTTGTTTTGATTAGAGACTGTGGTATAAACAAAAGTTGCAGCTTGCCTTGCGTTTGTATAAAATAAAATGGATTCCCCAACGTAATCCATTTCAATAAAAATTTATAAGTTTATATGTAGTAACCACATGTTGGTTGTATCTTCACTTTTGAAGATGGAAAACTGCTTTTGCGATAAGAACAATGGATTGAATGTAATATCTGAATAATTGTTATTGTTTATTCGGACCATCTCAGGCTTCTTCCTTTGTACTGACCATGAAGAAAGGCGATATCAATATAGTAACTTGATATCTGCGAGAATCCACATTCCACACCCTACCAGAGTTGCATGTTGCATGAACTGACAGTTAGTATTACTACAGGTGTGGATGTGAAGCATTCATAATAACCTTCATTGTTTCACTGCATACACTACTTTTAAATGTACATGAAACAATAATGCTGTAGTGATTATTGACCTTCATCTTATTGTGCTTGTCTATCTACTCAAGCGGAAACAGTATAATAACAAACAATAACGTATTTCTTTCCGTTATTTACTGCGTTGCAATCGTGCGTATTCGCATTTTTATTTTTAAACGCAAGCAGATCCAAATAGGCGATTCGATCAGTCAGTATCAAAATAATTGAGCATAAACTTTTTTTTTTCACGTTTCCAAAATGTCAAGAAACGAGTTTCTAATATATATTTCATTCTTAGTATTGTATTCCGCATTTTTCATTAGCGGAACGTAAAGTGACAGATTTGGGACAAGTGCAATCTCCATATGGAGTTCCACTTGACTTCAGCTATAATGAAACATCATCCTACTACAATAAACTGAGCAGTGCTCCTGGTTGTCCTCAGTAAGTTCCAGTGACTTTGCTTGAGCTAAGCCGTTTTAAAGGCAATCTTTCTGACTATATACATCTGTGTAATTAATCCAGGTCTATAGATGGCTACCCCTGGGTTTACTTCGGAAGCCCACCTCGCTGCTACCTTGCTGGACTCCGGGGACCTTGCGGGGATGGGAGGATCCTGATGCTCGAGAGAAACTCCATCCAGGTTGGCGTGTGTGCCTGTGAGTGCTTCAAACACCGGCCCCTGCATGAACCCTTGCCCCAGTCCGACGACAGGAGATACACGTTTTGCTTGCCGTACAGTGCCAAAGAGCAAGTATACGATAGGGAACGACAAGTTTGCTACAACTTACAGGAACAGGTGCGAAAACCATATATTACTGACCAGCAAGGAAGGAACATAAAAATGTACTGGTTCTAACTGCTAACGCTTACCTATGTAGGGCCCTTGTGAGCATTCCGAATGGTTGGTCCAAGACATGTCGGGAACATCCCTGATTTGCGTGCGAAGCTGTCCCCGAGATTCGCTTTACAATTATAGAATAGCCCAATGTGAAGTGGTAAGCAGCACGTGTCATAATTACTTTTATTCATCAAACAAGCGTTGTTGGTGTGCAGTGCAGTTAAACATCTGAATACATTCAATAATTCTTTTACAGAGGTATCGTCAGTATGAAGGAACGTTCTACGGAGGTCATTTCGTCGGAGGAGCAAATTGCCCTCAGGAGCAAATCTACAGTCAAACATTGCGAACATGTGTTCCGTCTAATCACGATTTCCTCTTTCTCAACTGATTTTTCTTACCCAGTCACCACCCAGATTGATATCAAGAGGGTTGAAACCTGTTAAAATACGTGTATATATAAATATGATGATAGCCATTAGATGCACTTTTTCAATGTTAGCTATAACTCCTAACATATTGCACATTGCCAGTAAACAATTCATTCAGGATACTTTATAGCACAATATGATACGAGTGCAAGTCTGTAATAGTCACCACCCAGATTGATATCAAGAGGGTTGAAACCTGTTAAAATACGTGTATATATAAATATGATGATGACTTTTTCAATGTTAGCTATAACTCCTAACATATTGCACATTGCCAGTAAACAATTCATTCAGGATATTTTATAGCACAATATGATACGAGTGCAAGTCTGTAATAAAACTGCATTATGAACTATAGGTTGTGTTGTCAGTCAAATTAGAACTACCTTGGATGATATGATTGAACGGATAATGATTTAATTTCTTTCGGAAATTCACACGTGCATGACTCAGTATCTTTTTAAACATCTAAAGAAATTGTGGAAAGATTCCAGTTGTGTGTATACTGCATCCAAGTAAGTAATTGTATCTCACATATTCATCTGCATACTACAAGCCTCATCTTGCATGCTTACAATTAGAAAAACCTTAGTTGGGATTTGATCCTCATAAATGAAAAAGATTAAGAGTATTTAATGGATTGCATTTCATTTTAAAGTTCCCAAAACCTGTTTCGATCCATTTGCACTTGCACACATTGCCTGGAAGGTGCTTCATCTTTGTCAAAAGATATTTTGCATTTATTTTTATTACAAATCTTATAGGTTTGTTCGTAGTAAAATGAGGGAATGTGGTTCGATTGTGTTAACGGCATTAATAATGCCGGCAATTTTAGCTTCGTCGGAGGCATCTCGGCGTGCACCTTTGCGTTCACGTGAAAACCTGCAACCAGTTCAACCCGAATACTTTGATCTAAGCTATGATCTAGATGAGTCCACCATATTTTTCCCTGGACAGCGATTTGAATTCGAAGTTTACAAGGATATTTTAGGATTTAACAGAACGCAAGCTGGGAATGTTCCTTATTGGTAAGCAATATTAACATATCACTTTTGAATGTTAAAATCTCAATCATCAGTATGGATTTATTGGGACTTTGAAAAATGAAGGTACGCTGCATTTTCAATGTGCATGGGGGAGCATGGCGGGACTCACGGAGATGCCCCTTATCATTACAACAAAGCGGGGTGGAAGTTAAATGAAATCCCACAGGACAGACTAGTCGACGTACCCACCACCGTGATTGATGTGGAGCAT
>JAANSN010002156.1:0-26214 GCA_036850665.1 Dicranocentrus wangi | reverse complement strand
TCTAGGATATACACGGGCGAGGTCAGCCAAAAACTGTTCAAATTTCTGCCGTGTGGTGTCTTAAGTTAAATTTAATTTCTATGTTGCATAACATATTGTTCATCTTAAGATTTTTATGGGGTTGACTCTTAAGCGGTATGTGTCAACAGGGCTGTTGACTCTTAAACGGTTGTGCTTCTTTTGGGTCAACAGCCCAAAAACCCAATAGGTGTAATCCTACCGCCATTTCCTCCTCCAGTTGTAGCGGTTCTCCTCTCCATTTTTCTCTGCATGCTGCTCTACCAACTAATTGGGTTAGTGTATAGTGAATTAAATTACGAAAACGGTAGAACATATTATAGGATACTCTTTATAAATCGTATATAAATTTACCTATAACTCTTTAGTGTTTTATTATCGTATCCAACTTTTCCGTTTTTTATGAATTTTTTAGCCATGAGAGGAAAAAGGCGTATTGGTCTCGTATTCGCAGGATCAATTCGGACTGGAGTGCAGACTTTATTGCATGTCTTGCCAGGTAATAAACTAGAATTGAAAGGGGTTTCCTTTTTTCATCTGCTCACCCTTTCTCTTTCCAACGGTTCAATTGATATTTTTTATTATTATACTCGCCTGCTCGTAACTTACATCTGCCGTGTTTCTGCTTCGCCGAGCAGAATATGTATTTATGGCTTTGGTCCCAGAAGGAACAAGGACTAATTAAAAATTAATTCTCTTCCATTATATAGACCAATGCCACGCGAGAGATCCAGTCTTCTTCCATTAATGATGCCTGGAACAGGAAGCATGCCATTACATGGACCATCCATTCTTCCACCACCTGGTTGGGGTCCTCCACCGCCATACGAAGAAATAAGTTCCGATAGCGATCGCACAACCAGACATATCGGAGGAGCACGGAATGGCTTGTGCGGATCCAGCATCCAGCCAACACACTCGTTTGCAGGAACAAGTTCCAGTGGGTTTGCAGGTGGAGGATTTTTCAATAATCGGAGTTCTGCAAGCTTTGCATTTCACGGTGGAGGCGGAGGACCTCATACCCGTAGGTTGCGTTTAGTTACATCTCACTCGGAAAATTCTTTCCGGAGCAACCCCGACGGACTCATGTGTCCTCATCCATTTACCCCGACGATCACGTCGGTAGATCCCATCTCAATTTTCAAGCAGCACGTTCACGCCAATCAACACCATAACAATCACAACAACCATCATCATCACAATAATCATCATCGACACAATCTCGGTTGCCCGTCTGGCAACAATTCTGCCCTTAGTAATTGTAGCATTGCCCATAACAATGATTATTTAGGAAATGGTAGCCCTACAAATGGATCTTCCGGAAATAGCGGAAGGAACTTTAGAAGCTTATCTCAGGTTTTGCAACATTCCGCCGAGGATGATGACTGCTGCATGAGTCACTCGTGTGGAAATCATCATCATGGCCAGCTCCCGCAGTCCTCTTCCTTCCTCACAAATCCTTCTGGGAGGAATTCTGAGTTTAGTATAACGAGTCTAAGCATGCCAGACAATAGCAGTATGAGCATTACCATGAAGTCGAGTAACGACATTCCATTAAATGATAACAACAGTAGTAGCCACTGTTGTAATGCAAACCATGCAGCGAGCAGTTTGGCGGAGGATGAGGACTTCGTTGTTATCAATAATACTAGCATTGAGGAAACAGGCTTTAGTGACCAGGAGCTAAGCCTAACGTCAAATTGTACAACTTCCGAAGTTCGGAATCGTCATAGCGGTAGGTATAGTGGGGGTTGTAGTGGTGGTGGGGCCACTTCTAGTTCTTCCACTGGTGCAGTAGGCCTGGCTTCCACCACCACCATTGGGGGATCCGGGAAAAAGTCTGCCTGCGCACCAACAACTTCATCCGAACCAAAGATTGTAAATGCCAATAAAAACAATAGTTTTAATACAGTAAGTCAAGATATCAATAGTGTGATTAATAGCGACACAGATATTATTTTGAATAAAAAGGCTGTCGAATTTTGGGGTAGTTTGAAGAAGCACAAAAATATTTCGTATTACGGTGGTGGTGGTGGTGGCGGAAGTAGTACAAGTAGGAGGAGGAGAAAAGATAGGAATAAATCTAGTCTGAGTAAAATTAGCTCTCTCCCATGTAGTCCATTTATGAACATGAGGAGAAAATTATTTGGACCGGGAGGAAAGTCTTTGGAATGTGTCCAAAACTTAAATTATAACTTTAGCTATAGCATGACTCCAATGGAGATCGTGGATGCGTTATTAGTCAGCAACGTTGCAAATAATAATACCACGACCTCAGATGACTTCCGATCGGATGATGATAAAGACTCCGAGAATTGCAAAGGGAGTGGTAGTGTTGGAGGAGGAATTGTACACAGCAATTCTAATGATGGAGGGAGTGGTTGCTCAGAAAAGACCTTGGATCAGAGGATAAATTCCAATGTAAATGAAAAGGGTAGTGGATTTTGCAGGGCTGCCGACGAAGATAATAATAGTACCTCGGTTGCGAATTCCGCAAATTGTTCGGTAGCAGAAGTTCGTCCAGAGTTAGCCTAAGTACGAAAAATGTAAGGTAGGTACATCTACTGACTAGAATGTTGTTATGCGTTGATGAATAATTTAATATTGATAAATATTACAAAAATAGATTAATGTAATGGTGCACACCGCAATATAATGGTGTATATAGTTGTCGAATTTACGGAATTTTGTCGTAACATAAATGCACATGATTTTGCCATAAACAAACAAGCAAACTTGAGTGAGAAAGAAAGTTGTATAACATTTTTATGTGCTTGATTACCGGTGAAATGGACGTTGATTGTGGACAATGATTTTTCTTGTTAATGATAGGGTAATTATATCACAGGAGATCCAGGAATAATATCCAGGTATATTTCGTTTTGGTAAAATAAAAATGTTGACTAAATATACGAATGACTAACGCAGTTTACAAATATATTATACACATCAAATACAAAACATGCTAGTACGCACAAAATAATAAACATGTCGAGATATCATGTTCTGATTTTGTTAAGATATTGATTGCATAATATGGAATAAGTCCATGAAATATAGGAACAAGTATTGTCTATCTGATTCTTCCTGAAAAATAAGAATTACAAAATAAAAGTTAAATGCAGTATTAAATTTGAAAAAAAGGATGAAGATATGATGCGAGAATGAACACTTGTCTCCTCAATTATTAATGCACCCTCCCTACATCAGATGTGGATGACATGCATGACCTTTTATTTCATGTCTTTCTGCACGGGCAGTAACCCTTCAAGCTGAATTGATGCGAATGCCAGTGGAAATAATAATGTTTAATCAATTGCCCCACCGAAATGCACACTACAAAAGTATATTCTTGCGATACAAATACCATTATTATAAGTCGTCATATCAGATTTATAAATAAATACCGACAACCTGGTTTTATTATTCAAACCTTTTCTTAAGACACAAAACAGAACAGTAGTGCTGGTGGTAAGATAAAAATATATTTGTATATAAATCATTTGCATTCCTAGTCGTAAACTGCCTGTAGAAACTCTTACTCGATTAAAACGGGACGAGTGAAGCTCGACAAGCAAGGATATAGCCCATGATTTCTCCAAGGGTACTTGAGATTTGGCTACATTGAGGTCACTACTACTCTGCTTAAACCCCTCCATCAAGCCATGGCGTATCAAGGTTTCCTGGCTTCGGTGGGTTAACCCACACCGAAAATGCTTCTGACGCTTGTGGAATCACGTTTTTCTGCATGTGATTGTAACTTTGCATAAGTTGATGTGCAAAAGCATCCACAAATCCTCGTGCCATACCAAATCCTGTATTGCTAACCCCCCGTGCCAATCTCCACGGAAATCTGAAAAGGGTAACGTATCCGGCTTCTTGCTGTGGCAGGAGCTGATTTTGTGCACCAACAAGCATATTGCGGAAATATTGAATTGATTCGGATGGACTATTGTCGTCAGATTGCTTTGTTAATTTCGGGTACAACGTGTCCACGGTTATGCTGGGGAGTTTGTTGATGTCCGTCACGGGTATTGCACTGGTACTGGTAACACAAAGGCAAACTCCAATGGCCAAAGCCAAGGTTAAGAGTTCTTTGAGATGCATTTTTAGCGCACAACCAACCAGTCAGCTTACGTTCAAATTAGTTACTAGAATAGTGAAATCCTAAGAAGAGAAACCAAAAAGTCACAGAAACACATAAAACCACAATATTATGTGGCACGGCAATCAAAAAAGGCTTTCCTACTGATGCAACGTTCGTTGCTGTTTACAATTTTCAAAATTAGAAAATTAGAGAAGCGATCCTTTCATCGAACTCCTCTGCACAAGAAAGTGCTCGTTTATCAACTAGTCGCGATGAGCAAACTGCAAGTTGCATTTATGTAAAAAACGTGTTTCACGAAATGAAAATTTGCTTTACTATACAAGATGCATCATTTGCATTGGTGTAAACAAGTCGTGTCACTATACCAGTCGAGTTTGTACCCTAGCTGGGATACCCCATTCATGTTTGGTTATATCACACTAGATTAGAATCTTTCATTGTGAGGTGAGGATCTACAACACCTGAAAAGACACTTTTTCTACTCAATCAAGAAATTACATGTTGCATCAAATTTATGGGCTGGGAAAAATTCATAGAGAGTTCATTTTCGATAAACTCTCTGCAATAAATAACCATGTGCAAAGGATGTTGACCTACTGTAATGCACTCTGTCGTATGGTGCGTGCGTCGTGCCGTCCTGTAGGGCACTTGTGTCAGCCATATGCCATAATGGTATGGCCAGTTAATGCCTATAATTATGCTCATCATCTTCCTCTGTGAGATAGAATCGTAAATAGTATTGCTTTTAATGAAATTCAAGATATTTTTGACGGAAATAAATTCTAGGATACTTTATCAGGAATAGAGTTGTAGAAGCAGGTAAACAACATTGTACGTATATAATATATGTTTCTTTGTGCGCTCATGTTTAATTCCTCCACAACGGAAGTATAATTTGTATTCGCCAATAGGAACTATTAAGCTATTATTAGTGCATCTATTATACACTCTTTCCCTGGGCTATTTTCATTATGTGGCATGGCGCAAGTGAGCGGCAATGTTACGTTACGAGCTATATGAAATTATTCAATTCGGAATTTTAAACTGGCTGAAGCTAGTTTAATCCAGTAGTGTTTGGCGAATTGATAGTCACATCGGGATCATAATCATCATCATCAAGATCGGCAAATCGCATAAGAGCCAAATAGTCCTCATCAGACTCCCTCTGCTGTTTTACCTTTACCTCTTCTCTCAAACTCCCTGATGCTGTTTCGAACAAAGATGCGCTATTTCCACTCCAACCATCATCCGTAGATATTCGTTCGCCTATAATTGAGTAGGAATATATTTTTGGGTACATGCTATTAGTAATAACCTCATTCCCATTTTGAGCATTTTCAGTACCCCCATTTCCCAGAAATGAGAATTTCCCATTTTTACTGAATTCAAATACAAACTTTTTGACTTACTCAAATCTTGCAATTTAGGTTTAATTTTTTCTTCAATAGGCACTCTCATCTTGGAATTAGGTGCGTGAATAAATATCAGACTATTCGAATCGATGCTTTCCAAAGTATCCTTCCTTTTCTTTACCTTCGGTTTTGTGCCTGGCCTTCGTCTCTTCGGATGACGATTAATGGCAGAGCCATCCAAGTTTCGATGATGGGTTCTCTCAATTTGAGATGAGTCTGTTTCTTCACCGGACAACCAGTCTCGAGCCTTTGCCGTCATCAACTCGACTGGCATCTGCATGGTATCCTGTGCCCCTTTTACTTTACGTATTTTCACGTCTGCTCGTTTCTTGCCAACAATGATATTAGCTCGCCGTATATCTTTGAAAGCTTGTAGCATGTTGTCTGTTTGTCGTTCCCGAGCGTTTTGCACCCGTTTCCGGATGTTATTCTTTGCTAGCTTATTAATGTTTGTTGACTGAGGCCAAAGTGGGACCCATGGCCTGTCAATAGCAAAGTAAGGAATCAACAGCTGCTTTGGAACTAAAGAATAATCCATTTCAGAATCTGAACAACTGCTTAGTTGTCCATTTGGGTCGTCGGTTTTAGCTTTTCGGAAAGGAGCATCATTGAAACACAGGCCAATACAAAACCCGAGAATGTTTCGAATTATGAAGGTGACCGCATTAACAACAACTAGGTAGTAGTACACAGCCTCAAAATCCTGGCAATATCTCGGTCTTGGGTTAATATCGCATCGGTCTATGGCAATCCGGTAAGCAGTTCCGAACGTGTCAAGCCAGTGATAGTACGCGGTGAAGAATACACTTAGAAACCACGATATCTGGGGTAGGATCCATGAAGTGTAACCAAAACCATTTATTAGTCGAGGGGATACTTTTGGCCTAATCAGTTTCCCCTCAGCGTTGCGCTTTCCCTTTCGTACGCGCTTTGGTTTCAGTTTTGTGCCCTCTGCATCGGTAATGTTAGGGACAGCTTGCCCCTTTTTCTTTTTCTTATTTAGCCTGTTCTTCTTAAGTCTTCCTCTCCTTAAGTGATATAGTGGTTCCTCATTTAATATTTTATCAATAATTTTTTTCTTGTTGTAAAAGAAACTACTCCGTCCAAGGAAAACAGCTATTAGAAACCCAAAAATGGAGCCAAAAAAGTCCAGCATGTTGGCAGATAGTATCAATGCGTACAGGCCATGAATCGCGAATGCGGATGGGACACGGTATGGATTTGTGATCAGAAAGCGTAATACTAAGCCGAATGAGACTAAACCTTGAATCTAAGCATAAATCAGTGGGAAAATATTTAGTGGACAGTACACACGTCAATGCGGGTATGGATTAGAAATCGAGTAAAATTACAGCCAAAAGCAGGTAAAGATGTCGTTGAAAAACAGCGGACCGAATACGAAAAATCTTAGGTCCAGGATGCTCACTTTTTATCCAGTGATGAAATCGTTTATAAAATGGTAGTAGTCTTCGCTCTTCTAGAGCGGCTAACCGTTTTCGAACGCACTCCTTTATTTCGTTTTCTTTCTTAAGTTTTCGAATCTTTCGTTTCTCAACTGAGTCGATGTTGAAATCTTTAAAGGCAATGCTCTCGTTGAAGTGAAACTCTGCGTACGGGTGGCGTTTCTTGAGCTTATGCTTACGCCTCCTTTTCCGCCTTTTACTCCTCTTTCCCTTTCCCTTCTTACTTCTTTTCCCCTTCTTCTTGCTCCTACTACCTGTCCCCTCCCTCTTTTTCCTCTTATGTCTATGTTTTTTTGTTTTGGAACGGTGTGATTTATGTTTGTGCTTGCGTTTGCTTCTGCCTGGAGATTTCGACTTTGACTTGCCCTCCAAGGACTGTTCCTTTCTTTCCTTCGCTCTCTCCGTATGTTTTTCTTCCTTCGACTCGTCGTATTTGTCATTTTCTTCAGTTGTCCTGAGCTGACTATTCCTTTCTTCATTATGCTTGTCTTTCTCTTTCTCCTTCATTATATTGCAAGATTTAACGAATTGGTTTACGCGCAAATCCTAGACCTTTAAGCAACAGCTTCACTAAAGCTGATAATATATATAAGGATATGTACGACTCCAGTCGTGTACTCACATTCACTTGGATTCACATCCTACAAGTTTTAGTAGGATTGTAGTGTATTTTATAATTTATTTTTAATTACCTATACCTGTAGACATGCAACTAATGAATAAGTTTTGGAAAAAAGATTTGGAATGGATTTGTCGTCAGGCAAATCTTGATTTTATGTAGTTCGTCAGTGTAGCATTTAGAATTTTTGCGGAATCTGATTGTAAGCTGTTGAGTTTAGGGCACGGTATAAGCATAAAAACACAATTTAATTGTGTATTTAAATATACTGAATGTGTATTCGTTATAACTTCATTATATAACTTCATGTACCTCCATTAGTTCTCTGCTACGTCGCATCAGATTACTATTACTAACTATGCTATGAAATGAAGACATTTTTTGAACCAAATAGGATGGGCTCCCTACAGGTAAACCAACAGGAAATGAGGACTAATTTCTAATTGGTTACAAGAACCTATTTCTCTCTGTCGATAAGTTAAAACAATAATTTTTAAGCTTACAGCGCTTATATGTAATAATATTTGATAGCCCATCTCCTTCGAGTTTGTAAAATGGTGCTTAAAATAGCAAAACTTGAAATACCTACGCTGTAATAGTCATATCCTTGCTTGTCTGCTAAATATGAAGCTTTTCAATTCAAATTCATGATTCTGGTAATTTTACTTTCAAATCAAATCAAACTCAGGGCATGAATAGTACGTATACTTCCTGTTGCCGTCAATCATCCACCATCATCACACATGTCAAACTAACAAATTCATTTACCTAATTTTTAGGTCGCAGGAAATCAACAGAAAAAAAAGAAATATGCCGCTCCTAGTTATATACTACCAAACCACCATCCCCGAATCGTTACATAATTGCAGGTGTAATGAGTGGCAAAAATATACTACCTGTTTGATTACTTTCTTTTTTATAACAATAAATATAGAGTTTTGGTGAGGTGAGAAACGCTATGAAATACATACAGCGTTATGCGTTAAATATGGCAAATGAAAACAGATGAAATAATTCTACAGTATTAGTATACTTCACAATCACAGCAGTCGGCTAGATCCTAGATGCATGCCGACAAAATGAGAAAAGTTACATTTATCTGGTTTCGTGTGACCACAAAAACCATACAATCGTCAATTTCGTCAACCTTGAAAACACTAGTAACATACTAATGGAGTAAAATAATGTAGAACCTCTTTTGAGTAACGGTAGTTGCTGATGGGCCAAGGTCGCATCATTTGAAAATCTAACTGAAAAATTTCATAGAGAAATTTACTTGTAGCATGATATAATTGCACGCTGAATGTTTTGAAAGTAGTGTGAGTGAGCATTAAATTAAACAAAACATGATGATGATTCTCCAATTAAGGATTGAACCACTTAAGAAGCGACATTTTGAGCCCTTGATTTCAGTGACTTTTTAACACGTTATTTAAAGTCGCTTCTTAAGTGGTTCAATCCTTATTTTACTCGTATTTATAATACGCACTCTAAAATGTTTTATTCCAACTTTTCTTTGTTCGTACACGACATTTTTTTGTTTTCATTGCATCCGTTTATTGCGTGATATTAGTAATATGTTGAATATTCATGCATTAAATTCCCAAGAAAAGAGAAATCATATAGACAAGTATCAACAAAATATTAAAATACCGTAATAAATTGTGTTATCTAATTGTAAATTATGCTATTTACAATCTTCAAATCAGGATTAGCTATGTCTTCAGTCTTTGTCTTTACCATGCTATGGTCGATGATATAATCAAATTAACTTTTTAATCAATCAACAGGACTGGCGGTCATAATCATTACACCAATAGTATTATGTGAAATTAAAGTCAAAGGAAATACGGTGCTATATAACATCCTTGCACAATAAACGTTGTATGTATATTCAATATTTCACGAAGTGACTAAAAGACAATATTTGCTTGCTTTCATTACAGGTGTTTGTTAATCGCATGAAAAGGTTGTGTATTTACCTACTTCATGCACAGGATAGTTATCGTTTCTCAACATCACAGTTCTGTAGCTAAATCGTTACTGCATACTTTCGCTGGCAATTATTTGCTCGCCTCGACTACTTTCTTGACTACATGAGGTGAATATGTAATAGGTAATATCGACAACAGGCTTGAAGCTCTCTGGCGATACTTGTGCATCAAGCAATTTTCTCAAATTAATGTTGTGTGTGTGTATACCTACATGATTCATAGATCAATGACTCAAAATCGCCAATGCGTACTTACTATGAAGTGATTTCTTAGACGCGGCAAGCGTCAACCTCTCATGACAAGAAAACATGAAATTACAACGCGTATTGAATAATATTAATTGACATAATATCACTAATTTGAAGAGGATAACTCGCATAAAAAACAATAGCCTATTGTATAACTTAATAAAATTAGTTGCCTCCAGGCACTATTATCATGTGTGGTTATATGAATGAGCAAACCTTCTTTTCTTCCTAGACGTTTTTCCTACCTACAACGACGATGCCCTGACCGACACCGTAATCCGTTGGGAAATTGATATAAAATCCTTATAATTAGCATGAGAAACAAGAACAATTTTTTTAAACTATTAATTAATACCATACATTTTAATGTCTTCCACTTTCTCAAGTGCGTATCTTACATTTCCGTAAGTCATACACAACTGCAAAATGATCATCACTCAAAATGTATTTTCAGAAATGTTTCAGAAGAATGAAGTACACGAAAACCGTGCACATTACACGATGAAATATTGGTGAGAAGGAGAATCCGGAAAAAGGGTTGGCGTGAGTCGATGTGTGATACACTTGGATGTGGATTGGACGTGTCGCTTAATTGGGGAATTGTGGGTGTGTGCCATCGCAATATACGATATCATGCATATATCCCAAACCTTTTACATTGGAGCAGCAAATGCACACTTTTCGGAAAAGAGGAAAGGCGTTGTACGCACATATAAGGGGAGAAAATAGCATATAGCCTTGACAAACACGATGTAATGTATCTACGAAAAGGTAGGAAACAAGGAGTAAAAAGAAGCCGCAAGTAGGAAGGAGCATTGGAGCTCTGAGAGTCCGCAGGAAGATCACCAAAATAGTGAAATCCCAATAGAAGGTGTGTAGGGACGGGACACGGCCGGAGTCTGAAGATACTAACCTTCCTGGTCAGCCCCGGCTGAACTGCCTGAATTAGCGGCTGCTGCTGTGAAAACGACAAGAACAGGAGGATGAAATGCATTATTCGCTACTCCCAACTCAGCCAAGCCCATATTCCATCCAAGCTCCAACTTGTGGTGGTGCATTCGCCGAATAGTGCGGCACCACATTCTCAGCTTATTTCATCAGGAGATTGGGCTCACTCAAAATCTTCCACTTGCTCAAAACTACTCCCACATCTCTCTGACTTCTCGCCGTGGACGGTCTCTGAAATCCTCCTTTCTATATACACATATACAGTTCGTTTCTGTGAGCTCAGAGAGTTTGGATGGATTACACGAGTTTTGGGTTTGGGTCGTCCCAGAGCCAACAAACAAGTAAAAAAATATTCTCTAGCTTTGCATCCGAATCCCTGAAAAAGTGCATGGACCTCCTCAAAAGTTTGGAAATTATATGACTGATAATGCGATAATCAACTGGGACCGGGCTTGAATTATGTGAATGAAAACATTTCAACGGTACAATGACAGAGTATGACTTGACAGTAAGAAAAATCGACATGGAACGATCGACATGAGCGTTATTGTGGACGTTTTAAATGCTTCAGACCGTATAAATGAATTGAAAAGAATCAAAATGATAATGCAAGAAACGTCACGTTTTTTCTCCACAAAAAATGCATAAAACTTGGGAAGACTGGAAAGTCAACACAATTGACAAACTAACCATGCATGCAAATGCAGAGGGGTATCGCTAAAGTTTCCTGTTTCGTGTAGTCTGCACTTGCAGTATACACCGAGTCGTATTTATGTAGCTCTTTGCATGACGTACTACATAAGAGACTAGTTTATAAGGCAAAGTGAATTGAATACATACAGCATGTGAGTGCGGTTTAATTCGGTGTGGGAAGGGAATACATATTATAGACACGACAGCCAGGAATATAGAATGGAACAGGGAAGAAAGAACAACATGCAAGTATATACGTAAGTGTACGTAAAGCAAATTCAATTTATTCTTTTCAAGCTCACGCTGATTCTGAGAAATACATCTAGAAATCACCGAGACGAGGAGAGGGGAAAGAAATAGGGATATAAGAACCTGAAATGAAAATGTGTAAAAAAAAAATGGGGATTTTGTGGAAGTAGTAGTTTGTGAGTGTGTCCAATGCTGTTTTTACAGAAAAAATGTGTTTTCCCTCAAAGACAGCAGCGAGTCTTGAGTGAGGAAAAAAGGAAACGACAGGGACAAATGAGAGCTGCCTAGATTTTGAGTCGTGTGAACTGTCAGGCTGCCTGACAGGCATCTCATTCAACTGTCACTTTGAAAATTTACTAGGATAATGTACTCAGCGAAAAGGGCACATTGGACGAGAATCCCTCTCGCTCCCTCGTTATTCCTCCTCTTCATTTCTTTAGCCTCGGTTGGGTTCTCGGGGTACTCTGTAGCGTAGCGTGAAAGTACATTTCTTGTTGGTTATGTTATGTTAGACTGTAAAAATGTTATACGTATCCTATGAAGGTATAGTGCCATGTCATAGCAGGATAGCTATAATATGCATTTGGCGTGTAACGCTTGTACTCACAATCAGTGGTAGCTGTTCTTACAATTAGAAGTCTTCTTAAGTTTGAAATGTGAAAGTACACTAAAGCGGATTTTACTAATTTACCTCAGCTCAAATAATATAAAGTACAGTACAATAGCAATCAATTAGGTAAAGGTAAACTAAATCTCTGTATCCGACAAACTTCCTGGGGCCACGCGGTTCATGAGGACAAGCCCTTCGTCATCATTGTTTCTGCGTAATTAGTAAAAACCAAGTGTAATATATTTGGGAGAATTAAAATGTGTGAGTGAGGTTTGAAAACTTCCAGTCTTACCTTCGACGTGTCCCTGTAGGATCCCTGGTGAATCTGGAAGAATCGTTTTCAGGTTCATATCCCCTATTCTCAAAAGCGTATACTTCAACATGAGCATTTTCGAAAGTTGGGTTTTGGGTAAATGAATGCTTCTTAAAGGCTGCTGGTGTATCACCACCACCACCACCATTCTCATTGTATGCATATCCAACTGTTAAAGGATCTGATGGGTAGAAGCTGCTCATGGAGTTTTGCCTCTGATTGGGATACAATTTTAAAATAGGGTTTTCCTTGTCGTAATGTTTCGCTGCGGCCAGAGTCAGTTGACTGGTTTCGACTTTATCCATCTGGTCTGTGAAGGATTCCTTATTGTTTGCAATTGAAGTACTGCAAAAGGTTAATAATAAACCGTAATGTTTATGAAATAGCTTAACTAGGAAAAGATTATTATATGGATGGGGATTTATTGGGGATATGTCTGAATTTACCGATAATGAATTATGCTTCTGGTATTCTTAACCCATGCAAATACAAGAATAATCGACAATGCAAAGATAATTCCCAGGAAGAAGACGAGCCATACTAATATGTTTAAATCCAAAGGGGATTCTGGTGGAGTGTAAGGGCAGAATCCATATTGGCTTAGATGATCAGCCTTCTTGCTCCACATTTGCTCCAGTTTGGACTTTGGCAAAATGTAATTACCAACATTGTCTAATCTGGTAATGGCAAAAGTTACTTCCACACACGTGGGGTAAACTTTCCATGTAGTGTCGCAATAATGAATGCCAGCCAGAGGACCGCCATCAGGACCCGGAATGTTAACTTCAGTCTTACTAAATAGGGTATATAGATACACCAGTTAACTCCTTTCTTTCAATGGTGTATCAATAGACAAAAATAACATAAAACGAATAGTCGATAATGACAATGGCGAAATGTCTTACTTGATAGGCCCTTCGACAAGGACAATACCATTCTCGTGACAATACTCAGTTGCTAATTTAGAAATATTTCCTTTGAAGTAGTCCGTTTTGTTGAAAAACTAGTTGGTAAAAGGACCATTCAATGTCAGAAACAATGTGGATAACATGATCTCATGTGTAACTCAATGATGCTTGAATGTCTCATTGTTACAACTGCAAAATAAACTTGTGGCTGGAGAGTTTAGAAAACGTTTAATACCTCAAGAGGCTCCATACAGGACAAGAATTTGGAAATGTAAATTTCCTGGCCTGGTTTTTCCGAGACAACTGGATCCGGTGTTGTTGACGTGGTTGTAGTTGTCTCATCATCTATATAAATTACAAAATTTAGCTAGCGAGAGGGGCCATACTTACTAAGATTTATGCAATTATGATGCGCTCTGGAGTCTCTCCAGATTACTGAAATGTCATGTACGAATAATGGTACAATACCATAATTTGCAACTTCAATATCAAATCCATCAAATGCTGATATGGCTTCGGGAACCCTAGCCTCGGTGTGAAAATACACAAACGTGCCTCCTTCATTTACTGCTTGGAACTGTTTGTCAACTTTCCATGACAGGAGGATTCCTTGGTCGGTTAAAATCGCCTGTGCCAATTTATCCACATAGCTTCCGTCTGCCGTGTTATTCAAATCTATAAATTCTTCTTTGTGCAACAATGGAATTTCTGATATTAAAACAAAGTCTCCGCTGTGTCCATCCAAATGAAAACTGTTCAGCGTCAATCGGATACTGTGTTCAAACAACCAAATCACGTCTAACGTCTCAGGGTTGCTTGTATAGTTGAAATCTGACGATTTTAAGTGTAACGAGTCGTTGATCACGATCAATTTGGAATTTCCACTAACGAAATTTATTACCGATAGCAGTAATAAAATACTACATTTCCGAAAGTCAAGTCTTTTAATCATGTTTTGAGATCGAGGAGGGTGGAATGAGTGCACAAATTTTGAAGTTGCTACTGTGCTCTCAGATATCTAGCTACTAGCTAGTGTATGTCGTACCAAAAAATAATGCAAAAATTATGAATTGAAGGGGACATAAATATAACGTTGATATTTAATGTGAAATGTGACAAATTTGCAAGNAACGTTGATATTTAATGTGAAATGTGACAAATTTGCAAGTATAGTATACGCTCAGTTCACTACCTAGTATCAATATCCTGTATTGGTATTACATGCAAAACGCTAATAACAAGTATGACGTTATAGGGTGATTTTCTTTACGCTGTGATCATGCATTCCAATTATTAGCGTGTAGCGTAATCTAAACTGAAGCATAATATGATGATAAGATGAGATAACCACGAATCCGAAACCAACTACGCACACACTTTGATGAAAATATATGAGACAACCACAATTCTCGTTCTCTTCAGGGATGACCATTTTAATCGTAGAGATAATGGATAATGCATGACAGCAAATAATTGCAGACAGATATCAATTACCTTGGTTCAATATACCAATAAAACAAGAATAAAAGTATATGTACCCAGAAGACAGACATTTTCCCGTCCGTCAAATATGATTTTTGAAAATTGCGACAAGTCGTTAACTAAAACGTCAAAGGGAACAAAGGAAATACCAAGTAAATACACACAGTAGGTTTGAATTTGAAGCCATTTTTTGTTGGAACTTGTATATTATGCAAATCAATAAAACACGGAATGCAATTAGGAGGTATTAATTTAGTAAAGTACAAGTTTAATTTTTAACTTCGACAGCATATTGGCCAAAACATTTCTTACTGTTTAAATGCAATACCAAGGGCAATGTGTTTTATTGATAGAATCATGTATCACAGTATATTTGTGAATTCAGCAAAAACCTCGTGAATAATTGAGGTGTATAACAGTACACTTTAATAATGATTTCGATGGACCTAATCGGTAGATTTGGTCATTAACCTCGTTCTTCGTCCGATAGAGTATTTGCATCCTGGTTCCACTTACAATAATTAGTTTGCGTCCTTCTATAGAGCAGGGTCGGGAGCAATTATATAAACTTTAGATGACAAAGAATTTTTATACAGAAGACCTATATCTATATAAAAATATGTGCACTATCAATTTTTTAAAAGTTTTTCGTCTTAATTTTAAACCGAATTTATTGCCTGAAGCATATTAGCACAAGGCAAGGATACAATACGGTACTTAACTAACTCGCTACTGGCTGACAGAACATAACGTCCCCCTCACTCTCGGAATACATGAAATATGACAAAATACATTGCGTCCCGTCGTGCTAATGAATTTTATGATAAGTTTCATCATCGGGTATTGCATAACATATGAGCATTCAGCATACACAAATAACAATAAAAATAAAGTAAGACTAGGCTATTTTTAATTTTGACTTTATTTTTGACACTGGACATTTCATCGGTATGTTTGTAAGTACTAAATGAGTGTGTGTAAATAACACTGATCAATACGAATATAGATTAAGATTTGTAGATAGGTAAGTCAGTTTAGTTATACGTTTATCTTTAGTCGCAATTGAAATTGAAAATCTTGATTACTAGACACTATAGACATACATGCATGAACTCAAGGTATAAAGTACAGTTTCATGAGAAAACCATAATATCATGATGTGACAATAATAACTAGGAATCTCAAAATTAAACAATGGAGATGGACGGCGGAAACAAACCTACAAACCTTGTTACTTATATTATTGTATTCATTGCTCACTGGAATACTTAATTATTTTCTTTGGTGCTTATAATTGGAATTATTTGAATCATACTAAAACTGGGACACAATCAATATTACTTACAATCATTACATTACAGATGATGAATAGACAAAGCAAACAAAAGGACTGGTTCCAATAACAGGACTTGAAATGTTTACCTTAACGTATGTCATGTTTGTCATTTATATAAAGGAAAATTGATTTTAGGAATGTAGGATTGACTTAAAGGTTTCATGTTGGCATTTAGGATTCTCAATGAAGCAATACTAAAAGCACTTTATGGTTTCTACTTGACTGCGCCAAAATTATTGTATAACTAACGATAGGTATCTACAAATATTATTAATGGAACAGAATTTTATAATTCATGCTAAAAACGTAATTTAACAATCTAATTGGTAATATAACATCACGATCATAGGTTAGTCAACTATTTTTTATTGATGAGCTTTCCTAGTTATCTGCATAATTACGTCTACAAAAATACTACTTCCTTGAGTGATTGTAAGTTACAACCCGACGTTGTTTCTGATGTCCGATAGTAAGTACTACACACCAATGGTTCAAACTTATTCACGAAAGTAGTTACAGCACGACGTGACCGGTACTTTAAATATTAGCATTGGCTAATGAAGATCTAAATCGAGCCAAAAGAAAGAATATTAAATAATGTCATGTAAAACAATCTATTATCATTGTTATTATTTAAAAATTATTACACTAAAGCAAGTAAGCACTGCTATTTGACGTATTTAGACAATCAGTGTTTGCGAATGCTCGAACCTAACTAAACTAACAACTAACGCTACGTGAATGTGTATACAATCAAGCTGCATTGTAATTGTTAACTATTTAATACATTATGAAAACAAGATGACGTCTAATTATAAGATTTTGAGCTATATTTATTTAATACAATGTTAATATGCCTAACATATTGCATAATGTAAAATGCACTGAATTTTTAGATTCATTTCACACTTGACGCTAGACGCCACTACATTACAATATATATATCGCCAGATTGACAATTGTACTTCATTAGTTTAGAAGACAATGCAAGCTTTGCAAAGTATGTTTTTAGTATGATCATTATCATATCAATCACTATCAGTCTATGGAGATAGATAGGTACACAATGCGTTAGTTCACAGTTATTTGTAGGCCTAGAGTATAATATCTACATTGCTGCTACTATAATTTGCATCAGGCGAACTATTTTGTTAGATGAAGGTGCATGAAGAATATGAAGATACATGGAATCGGATGGATGAGTGAGGATGTCAGTTCAAACACGATTTTAGATAGTGTCTGACGTTTAGATTATAATTTGGCTTTCATGTTGCCTCCTATTTCAGAATTACGTCGCCTGAAAACAGTGCACAGTAGCACATATCATTTGGTTAAACACGATACACTAATTAAGATTTTACGTACATGTGTTCCGGATGATTACGAATGTTATCAATTAATTGCTGTGGCTTCAATTCGTTTGTTGAGATACGGTGGACCGTTGTGAACAATGGGAACCTATGAAATAAAAATATTTTATTGCCCTTCCAAACGATGTTGTAAATGCGAAAGAAAGCGCAATGATTTTATCATCTTACTTATCCTCCAGGCCTCTACTTTTCAGCATGAAATTTACTTCTGCAGCAGTCATAGGTCCTTGCAATCTTTGTCCGTTAAGCATTTCTTTTTCTAATTCTTCAAAAGGCTAACGGGAAATGGCATGATTAATAAATTCGCATCCTCAAGCAATACTTCATACCATTTTCAAACGGGTAAACTACCTTTCCAGTCTTAACAAACGCTTCGGACACTTTCCGATTTCTCCCACCATAACAGGTAGTAATAAGATCAGCTACTCCACAACTTTCTAAGAAGGTTGAAATTTCAGTATCCTTGTTGAAAAATTCTTGCGTAAACCTAACCATTTCCATTAGACCGAGTCGAATAATAGCAGCTTTGGTATTGTCGCCAAGCTGTAAGCCGTCGACAAAACCAGCGCCGACCGCAACGACATTCTGAATGTTCAATAAAAAAATATTTACTATTGTAAATAAGCCTACAAACTCTAATTAGAACACAAATATATAACCTTTAAAGCTCCACATAATTCAACCGTTTCAACATCCTTTACAACGACAACTCGGAAGTTATCCGTTTGAATGAGCTTGTGTAGCACCTTTCCTTGTGCTGCATCACGGGCACCTGTCAAGATCACGCAAAATTGTTACAATTTACAAAATGAGTCAACTTCAATACTACATACAAAATTTAACATTAAGCGGATTGTAGCATCGTACCAATTGTAGTCTCACTGAAGTTCCCATCTGCAATTTCACCGGCGAGGTTCGCTCCCATCAGAACATTGCATGGGATGCTCAAGGTTTTGGTTATTATGGACGAAATTAGCTCAATACCGCCACCGTCAGCTACATCAAATCCCTGAAATTCACATCTCATAGATTACAGACACTGATTTGTTTGTTGTCAAAAGTCGGTAAACAGTGATAGCTGACGCTTATAAGTGATTTGTGGCACACACATTACAAAATGATAACATATTTCATAACGTGTCACTTTCCGGATAGAAGGGTAAGAAGCCCACATACGCTTGAGATTTGATTCTCACAATAAGTTTAAAAAAAGTAGCGAATTTACTTTACAAATCTGTGAATTCATTATCGCATTTGTTTTTGTAATCTACAGAGCGTTTCTCATTTTTTGCCAATGCTATTTACATGCTCAATACGCATATACACGTACACACAATACATGCATACAAGACTAATATGACACGTTTACATTTATGAACTTTTCTCATGATGCTGTATAAAAAGACACATAAAAACAGTATGACCTTGGCTGGTCGTGCAAGCATAAGCATTCTGCATCTTTTCCCATCACCATGTTCTCAAACAAGCACGTTTGTGTGCTTGCACGCCCATTGTTCCAAATTCAGAGGGAAATGCTGATTGGTTATTAGTATTAGACAGAAAGTTTCATGGAAAGATAGCTGACAAGTTGGAGGACCTTCGACCTTCATTCACTTGTGTATTGGATTTCACAATTCACTTAGTAATTTTTATCATTAAGTATCACATCGTCACCTTCTAGTTCAGTGCATGAGACTACATAATAACTAACAGAACACAGAACTAGCATGCCGAAGCGTAAACTCAAGGGATTTGTGTAAAGTTGGAGAGAGAAGGCTTACTCTTTACTCTTTGCTAATGGCAAAATGTTAACTATGAAAAGCTACTTCCATCTCATTCCTCTATCTTAAGCTAAAAGCTATGTGACGTCTGTGATGTGAGTCCATCTGAAGCGTGATTTACTCTTGAAAATGAAATACCTAGTTACATGCAGACCAACAGACTCGAGACTACACAAGTTTTATTCATTAATCCTGGTTTATTTTATCGCCGTAACACTTACTACCATACGCAAGCGAGTATATTTCAATATATAATTAAAAGTAAAAAAATAAAATATCATGTATTAAACTGATAAAATCGTACCAAAAACATATTTAAAAACTAGGCTCTGCACTTGGGATAATTACGTGGCGAGTGCTGATATGCAACATTCGCCTTCGCCGACTACATTGTGTAGTGTAATTAATAGAAACTAAAGACAAGCGTTACACCGCATACATAATGGCTGTGATATTTGCTTAAGCCGAAACATTAGACGTAATTGCCTGGACATACCACGTAGTCATTTAATAAAAACTAGGTTGAGAAAACTTCTACTTTAGGTGATACGACTCTCACTTTATCTGTCACTTAAGTGGATTTCGGTCGTGGGTGGTCCAATTACATAATTATATAAATTTTATGCGCGTATAAACTCAATATATCGCCTGGAATATCCTATCCTCGGTTAATTAGTTTGCAATAGAACATTTCTCAGTTTGAGTATATTACCAATGTGTTGTGCAGTTGTAAGATATGTAGGTGAAAAAGATACGCAGTACGGACAAGGGATGACGTACCAAAAACCGCACGAAACTCTTATTTTCTAGTTTTGGCAAAAATGTGGCAAACCTGTCTTGTATAAACACAAACCTAGAACTTACTTTTTTGTGTTTACCCAAGAAAAATACTACGCACACTTCGCTGAATGCTAGTCATACGTGTATAAACTTTGCTTATATGCAAAAGAATGTATAGTTTTCTTGTGCGAGCTGGAAAATAACTCAACTCGACAGTTATTGGAAATGAAAACAAGATTTTACCTTGATGAGAGACAGGCCGAAAGCACCGGACTTGATATTTCCTACCAATGGTTTGCACGTGTGTTTAATGAATTGATGAGGCAATACAAAAATTAAGATATCTGCGTCCTTAGCTGTTTCCAGTACATCTGGAACTGCAATCTAGACAAATCCCAAAAAATTATGCTTGAATATATTCAATGAGACTAGCCATTAAGATGAACAATATTAAACTTAAATGCAAGTTTCACGTACAATGTTCACGGGTAGTTTGTGACCAGGTAGATACTTGACGTTTTCGTGGTCTTGATTAATAATTTCAGTTAGCTTTCTCCCGTTAACCATTTCCTCAAAGACGTACATTTTAACAGTATCCTCAAAGACGTCTGAGTGTTGAACGACATTATCACCAACAATTTTGGCAATCGCGGAGCCCCTACAATCCAAACCAATACCGATCTTGTAGACAGGCACTAAATCGACATCATCACATCTTAAATCACAATTTTAGCTAAATACTTACCAATTTCCGGAGCCAACAATGCACACACGTTTCTTTCCAGAGTCGCCCATCGCTCTTAGATGTCTTCCTTGTGAATATGAACACGAACACCAACAACTTGTAGTAAATCTTTTTCCAGCAGTTGATCGAAACCCACCACGGTGTTGTTTCCTTGTTTCCTCCCCAAAGTTTCCAGCTGACCAGCAACCAAACGCACGTTTAGCACAACAGAAAAATGTCCAATGTGGAGTACTACTACGTCGCGCACCACCACCGGTTACCACTGCTGTTCTACTACTGCCGAGCCAGCCTTGCTTCCATGCACTTTTATACAAATACTCAGCGTTGGAGTTGCAGGTAAATGTAATACTTGTGCTTTTGTGAGACTGATGATGAAGAAATGATGACTGAATTGCACTTCGTGAGCAGCTCTTGCATCTGCTGAACCATAATTCAACCTTACGGAGGAGACTAGGTTTCAATAAAAGTAATCGGCTACTGCTGGAGTCTTGTATTCCAAGTGGGAAGCTGACACTGAAGCTCTTATTTAGATGGGGGGTCTGCTCAATGTTGCACCTTGTCCTGCTGCTGGTGAGAATATTGTGAGATATTCTCCTGCTACTGCTGCTGCAACTGTAAGTATTGGAGGTGCAACTTGTTACAAGGGCACACAAAATGTGGTCTCTGCCACCACGTTGTGATGATGATGATGGCCGGTTTTTGGAGTGTGAGAAGGAAAACAGGAAAAATGCTTTCAGCATATAAAAACCCCTATGAAATGGTTTATATATATTGACCTGTTTCCCGTATTAATATGAGTACGGATTTCCAGTTCACAACTCAGGGTTTTATTAGTCCATAGTAGTTTCGTTTTGATCAGTTACAGTTAGTTGGTGTCACCACACGAAAGTCACAAGAGCACTCAAATGTACATGTACGTGGTGAGTATTGACATTGACTACGCTGCGAGTTACATGTGATTTATAGAAGCCCGTAAATAAGCTGAAAGAAAAAGAAGCATATATAACATAGGCTAATTAAACATGTCCCAGGTAGTTGCACTCTGCGACAAATTTTTGATCGTTAATCGTTAGACATAGTCATTCATTTCATCCTTATTTTATTTTAAAGTCCTTATCCTATCCTAGTTTTCCGTGAAACTTTGGTTAGGGACTCTGCGTTGGCCTATAACCTGATTGACGATAAAATATTTCAAACTCATCTCCAGATAAAAATAAAAACCTAATACATAAGTACGGTATAAAGAAACGCGTGACATGACTTGCAATTGGGGCGGATAGATATCTGTATTTTTAATGGTGAATCCCTGGAGGATATCCATTTAATACGCTCTAAGGGGAAACCAATATAGAGGAAAGAAAATCCAATTACATTTAAATAAAAATGATAGCTCTTAAGATCAAACTTTCCTTCAATACTTCACACATAGATCACAGTCGATGGACTGTGTTCTGTCACCACCTGCCTTGCCAATGGAGAAGTTACTTAGAATTTATACATATTAACACTGCATCGGCTATAATTAACACAAACGTTTTACGTTTGCTTCACATAGGGATTGGGCTTGTGGGTTTTTAATAGCATTTACACTTGATTTTACAAGTATCTCAAACCACAACAAGTTAAAAATATATTGCAGTCTAATCAATTTCAATAAAACAGACTAATTGGATTGGGGTTTGGTTCTATAATTGTATTTGTGGTTTGGTCCGTAGTGTTTCTCAAATCTGTTCAGTTCACGTTAAAAAAATGCCACCGCTGCAATCGGTGAGGATTTCATTGCAATTGTGAATTGTAATATACGGGCGGTTCGGCTTGGGTTTTGCAATTTCATTTCGCTATAAAGGACAACGCGCAACGCATGCACACGGCTCACAATCATATAAGTTTAGGCTGAGTTGCACAATTTTAAATAGGTGTATGTATGGAATACCAGAAATATGCACTCACACAGAACAATTCTCCACAATTTGTTGTACTCTGTTCCCACATTCCACTACCATATTGTTATACTACGCTATTGTTAACGAAGAAACTAAAAAAGTTTTGCCACGTGTGCTATTTGGGTTTGATGTGGGTATTTTATGATGGTCATTCACGTGCGATAACAAAACGATTACATACCTAACTAACATGAACATGAGAATTTTATTATACTAAACAAACCTATATTATTATTATGGCTTTCAACAATTAGTTCTTTCCCTGATGTGAGATGAGTAGATGAGCTTATTTAAAAAAAACATATCCTATTCCATTTTTCTATTGTCTCTGTGTGTAGTTAGTGTAGGGCGTAACATAGAATCGAATACGGAGAAATATAGCGCTGCTGTCCCAGTCCCAAAGTCCCAAAGCATGTAAAGCGAAGAGAAATGCCAAGTACTATAGACCCAACCCAACCCAGTACTAGTTCAGTATACGTGCTTAAATGTTATGAAACTATTTTTATACTAGAAATTAATTGCTTTTTGTATCTTTCTAAGATGCTCTTTACAATTAGTTATACCAAGAGAACTCGTCACAAGAAAGTGTTGTGACCATTTCGTATTTACCAGTGTTTTGTATTTATGAGACACAATAAAACAAAGTAAAAACTCACCGCTCCTGTTCCGATTGATGTTAATACACGTAGAATATCATTTTTCATGGAACTTGCAAAAATACAATATAGTAGGTATGCTTCACATTAACAAACTGTCGCATATGAAGTAAATAAAAACTCACTCGAACACAGTAAAAATTACGTGGGTCTGATTGTGACTAGGTGTATATATTATGATTTCTTCATGTATTTTTTACTCTTTTGTTAAATGGAAAGCCTGCTTGTGAATGTGAATACATATTTTTTTAATATTACTTTTAAGCTCGACAAGATCGTTGTTTCGAATGAATAAATCACAAAAGCATCAAAGTGTAAGTCTTAGCATGCACAACGAAACGAATTGCACAACGGAAACATTGACTAACATTAATTGCAAATGCAAACTGGATTCAGATATATTACAAAAAGTAGCAGGAGGAGAGTCCATCAGATCAGACGAATGTATTGTATATGTAGCTTGTCGTGCCAAGGTTTGTCAAGTTATTTAGTTTTTTATTTGCTATTGTACTATTCTATTTCTATTCCGTATAAATGATGAAATGTAAGTAAGAGTTAGATATACTTAATAGAAATTGAAAAGGTTGGTGAAATTCTTCGGCATACAGCATATAGTTTTAAGCTTACATGACCAGCATGTTGCTTGTAATGTAATAATAATGAATTCGCCCACACTGAATCCTTATTTATTTATACGGATTTATATCACTATAAAATGTATTTTCAGATAAAACTCTCGAGCACAGACGTTCGGACTAGAGCTCCCGAACACAGCTGTTTAGAGTGTTTGTACGGCAAAACGCAGACGGACTGTGAACCACAACGTACAGAATAGCTGGGAAGAGAAGAATGATGTCGATGTGCCAAAACATACATCGCATTAGTTCACGACTTCGGATTCCGAAAAGGAAGTAGTGGTGAGCTACTACTGGAGCTAGTGTTCACGTGTTGAGATGTTTCACGTATAGGTTTTTTGCATTCACATTCATATATCTGCTAAAAGCATGAATAAAGCCGCACGCGATCTACGACTGTTGGTTTCTTTGCTTTCTAATAAAGAACCACATCCAACAAAATTCATTCACATACTCCTAATTGTAAGTAGTAAATGAAATATAAGTCGCAAGAATATATATATGAGAATAGATATTTTCATTATTACCTTTTACTACATAATTCGAAGCAATACTTTACTGCTGATTAAATTCTAGTTAAATCGTAAAATGGCTCGATGTCAATGTCACACATTATGGGACTACATATGTATCTGAATAAAATATTGTTTAGGACATCTTGGAGCATGGAGCATGCATAAAAGGCTATCTGTGGTGCCAATCTACTATGTACTCCAAGAACCTCCTTCGTCTCGACCCGATTTTTTTTTATCTGATTCTGATATAAAGAAACTTCTATATTATTTAAATATTCAATATTCTTAACATCATACGATAAATACATGCTTCCAGGAGAATTTTTATTAAAGCCCTCTATATTGTAATCACTGGATAGTCGCGTTACTAGAAAAATTACAATGCAGTGGTGGCCTACTAAAGACGTCCTCAATTGTTAGCATTATTACAACATACGTAAGTCGTTAGCTTGTATATGAGCACGAGTCTCATTTATTGATTCAACGATTGAAAGATTCAAAACTAAAATTTAGACAGAAACCAAGAGCTGTCCTTTGACATGCCGCACCGTACAAAAATTGTAACATAAGAAAGATTCAAGGATTATGTAATGAGTAATGAGAGTTACACAACTGGCAACTGTGTTGATTGAAAAATTGTACAAAGTGTGCATACTAAAAAGGTAATGTTTTCCTTAATTTACTAACATATAAACTGTACATTTAGTTTTGTTTTAATTAATTAATTACTTTCACTTTTCTTTCTTCATTTTTGGTGGATTTACAGTGCCTCCAATAAATCCTTGTATTTCCAACTCCTTCCTAAAATTATTAATGACAATATTCAATATTTGGCCAAGTGGCTAATTTCTATTGTGATATTCAATACTCGCTCAATTTTTCTAGAATTAACAGTACTCAATTCCGTAAATAAAAGTATTACTGTTACAACTCTTTAAAGCACTTACTTAAGCTGCGAACTAAAATCATCCTCAATGTTGTCATCATCCCAGTTATCCTCCCAGACTTTCACATCCTCATCGTCTTCTTTCAGGGTTCCCAAATCTGAAACACAAACAACAAACGCATAATTTAGGTGGTAGGTCAAACAAATATCACCACCTTAACCTTCGACCCTTCATGATGCTACATAATAATACTTTTAACAAATTGTTACCAAACACTAGTTAGTGTTAGAGTTCTGCATTATTCTGTTCGAAAGAGACAAATCAACACAACAAAAACTTACTGTCTGCGGGGAACTCTTCGAAATCATCATCCTCTTCAAGGTCTCCAAGATCAAGTTTCTCCACCTCCGGTTTCACATCAGTTTTAATCTCTGCTGGGGATGCTGCCATTTTTTTCACAGGTCAAAAACAAACAGGTGTACTTCCAACTTATCTATTAAG
>JAANSN010002155.1:0-26223 GCA_036850665.1 Dicranocentrus wangi | reverse complement strand
TTTAATACGTAATCCTTATGCTTAACTTTGGTATGCTTTACATTTCTGCTTTCAACTTACCTACTTTTGTGGTATGCGTATATACGTAGCTTGCGATGATGCGAAGGAATAAGGAATCTAATCCATCCAGTAAATGATCAAGATGAAATGGAAATGATTGAAGTCGCGCGACCCAGTCACTCATGTCACAGAAGAGGACTCTTGCTTTTTACTTCGAATCTGTGTGCAGTGAAGTGACTGGCATGGCATTACAGTCAAACGTAGACAGATGCACACGATTGCACACCTTTGCTGTTGCAGTGAGCTCTTGATATTGATATCACATCACTAAAAAACCCGTGCACAACAATGCCACAAGAAGAAATGAATGAACAATGACCAAACAATTCGAAGCTCACACCGGCGATGTTGTTGGGTGAAAAAGGAAGTAGGTACAATGAAAAGTGCAATAGCAAAAAAAAATGTTGAATGTGCAGCACCAATGAAACCGAGAAACCACACAATTCTAACCCAAACTGATTTATTTTCGTGTTGTTAACTATGAGATAAGGGTTTCTTCGTAATTTTATTCAGAATGTTGAATAATTTTGCACATATTTACGTAATGCACACATTCACTCGCATCGTCAATGCAATCGTCGGAAGAATGTATGTGGAACATCTGATCCATTTACTACCGCTCTGCTGCTGTGCAATGCACTATGTACACACACATATACAGTGTGAGTTTGAGTTGTGTGCAATTTCATGTGTACATTGTGCACACGTCTCACAAAACTATCCAGCTTCAATGACCGGACACAGTAAGCATGAAAGTTGAACTTCAATCTCCAAAATCCATTTGATAAACAAAAAAAGTATATGTGGTAGCCACATAATAGGTATGTGGATTTGTGGATGTGGATTTCGGATTTGGGAAACAAGTGAATTTGAGGAAAAAGATGAGTAAACATGCAAACAAAAAATAAATGTGTTGAATGTGGTGCGTTGTGATTTAAATTGGGGGTGCAGAAAGTGGAGTGGACACATTAATGTGCCCTGGTGTATCGCTTTATACGATGATGAGGACGAGTGTAGTTCTCCTTTTGGAGTTATTATAGACAGGAACCAAAAAATTGATCATTTGGAGAGGAGACGGAGCGAGAGGCTCGAGTAATCGAGCGAGTGTGTGCAGGTGACGTGAAGCCTCTCTCTTTAATAACAGGGGAAAATCATCTGTTTCGTACCGGAAGTGGGGCTTGGTTGGAGGTGGTGTGGGTGGGGTGAAATACTGATTAAGTGTGAATCGGAGTGGAGATTGGAAATTGTATTTGTCATTTGTGGAATGGAGCCTGTACTTGGTAAGGCAGGCCCTGTCAGGGTATCATAAGTACCTGTTGTGATATAATCAGTAGTAATCATTACGCATTGTCATTTGTCTTGTTGCTTACAGAAATCTGAAACTCTAATGGGAAAATTAAGTGCAACACTAGACCATGTCCTAGTTCAGCCTCCTTAACGACTTCTGTTAGACCTTCCACCTCCACCGTGAGTCTTCTTGAAGTACAACTACGAACAATGACGGCACGGGTCGCGGAAAAGGTGAGCCAGTGGTTGAAATTTGTTTTATTTTGCGTGAAGCATATTATGAAGCATCATTTTAAATTGTACATAATTTTTTAGCGTGGGAGCAGGAGTTGAAAATCACGTAAAATATTTGGTCCTCTGCATCGGTGGCATTGAAGATGGATGAAAAGGTCTTGGAATCCGGGTGGAATCCGTCTTGGGATGACGATTCCGACGAAGGTAATTAAAATTACAATATGTGCAAACACGGTGCATTTATTTATTATGGTGAGATTGAAAAAGGAAGAGTGATTAAAAAGATTTGACTATTACTATTGTGGTGTGACATTTTCAATCCTTTTCTAACTGTTTTTGTTCTAAAATGCAGATTCCAAAGGACAGGGTGAGACCGAGGAAAAAGTGAAACAAGAAGGGTATGAACGAAATGAATTGCATGACATCATCACGTCAGCAGAAGAATGCAAATGTGAAATAAATATTTTGCTAGTCATGCTAATAAGTTTATTATATTGTAGGGTCGGAACATCGCAGTCATTCATGGATTTAGATCAGGATAAACGATGGAGTAAAGATTCGACCCATGTTACATCACAAGCTCCTCGACAAAGTCAAAATGCAGGTTGGGGTAGTTCCGATAATGGAATGTTTAAAAGAAAGTTTTACAGCAAAGAAGAGTTAATGAAGGGCTGGAAAGCAAATTTGGGAAATGCTTCAGGAAATAATAGCAATAGTACTAGTAGCACACCGCCGCAATCTCAACATTGTACAAAATGTGGGATAAAATGCGACGACTTACAGAAGCACAGTTGTCGAAATCAAACGATCACAAACCCGGATTCAAACTCAGAAGCATCTCGAGTAAACATTGGTCAAAGTCTCCTTACCAATGAAGCAAAAGAGCTTAAGTGCGCAGATTGTGGTAAGACGTTTGCAAAGAATATTCATCTTTCGTTACATATGAAAATACACGCTCGAATGGGAAAGACTTCTCAAGAATCCACCGCCACTTTTGCCAAGGAGAAACCCTCGACAAGTACGTGGAACCATAGTGCTACTGATGTGTTGAAAAGTGGACTTAATCCTGTAAATTGTAGTGTATGCGGTATGTCATTTTCTAGTAACGATAGTTTAAACGAGCACCTTTCGAGTCATCACCGTGCTGTCTTGACCTGTTTATATTGTGGCAAGACATTCAAATCCGCAGATGACTTAAGGGTACATGCGGAAACGCATGATGAAAGTGATAGATTAATTAAATTTGGGTGTCCCAGATGTGGACGGCGTTTTGGGCGACAAAATCAGCTAAACTTTCATGTAAAATTTTGCAAAGCTGAAACATCGAATAAGGAAACGCCAGTTATTCGTTCGTCAAATTTAATAAAGTCCACTAAGGTGGTTCAAAAGGAATCCCCTGAGGCAGCTAGTAGTTACAGCGATAAGGAAGAAGAAGAGGAAAAACCGGGCTACCAATGCCCACTGTGCGGTGCCAAATTTTTTAAAGAAATTGGACTAAAACAGCACCATGCAAAAGCTCATCGTAAACAAATATTAAAATTCAGCTGTCCGCATTGCAGTAGAAGATTCAAGCATGAACACTATTTAAAATTTCATTTACGAGGTCACAACAAAAGTTGTCCCAAGTGTGGTCGACGGATTCCAGAAGATAATTACAGTAATCACGTAGAATTTTGTGCTGGGGGAAGCAGCAAGGTTGAAAATCCTACTACAAGCAAGAATCCGCCACCTATAAAGATAGAAATTCCTACTAGTTCAAAAAACGGACCTTCTTCCTGTGACATTTGCGCAAAGTCATTTAGCACGACCATTGAGTTAAGTCAGCATTGTCTGTTGCACGCTTTTAGTACAGTTGACTATGTTTGTTCCCGAAATAATGGTTTTGAATCGATACTTCCATTTTTCTGCGAATATGCAGAATGTAAAAGAAGGTTTTCCGACAAATCAGACTTGGTGTATCATATTAACCAAAAACATTTAATAGAAGATCCATTGTGTTGTGAAGTTTGCGGACGGGATTTTAGTCGTGAAGTCAATTTAAAGAGTCATCGCTCCTTAGCTCATAATTTAGATAAGCCTAGAGAGGTTCGCGATATTCGTGAGAATGGAAGAAAGATTAACACAAGCACGAGAAATGGGTCGAATTTGCAAAAGCCTCGACTTTCCTTTTACAGACTTCAGACAGGTCCTTCACCACCAAATCCATACGTATTGTTAACGCAAGATATCAAAGCATTAGCGGATCAATTGATGGAAAAACAGAAACAAAGTATGAATCAGGACAGGCGCAGAATTTGTGGTAGAAACAGAAATGGTCCGAGTGCACTTCCAGTCATATTAAAGAACCGAAAGAAGAAGCCACGTGGGGGAAAGGTTCGAGAAGATATACCCTTCCAAAACTTCTACATTTGTAATATTTGCGATCGGCGATTCTACAAGCGAAATTATTACATCATACATTTAGCTCAGCACAATAGGAAAGCTAAATTTGAGTGCCATCTATGTGATAAGAAATTTTTCGTAAGTGTAGCTCTTGAAAAGCATATCAAACGACACAGTGAGCCCAACTATACTGAACGCTACGGACGTGCTGGGCGTGTGGATATACCGCATCAGGACATTTACACATGCGATCAGTGTCCAGAAACGGAAAGACAGACATTTAGGGATCGAAAGAAGTTCCTGCTTCATTTATGGTACCATAAAATGAAGTCACAATTAAAGTGCAGACAATGCGACAGAAGTTTTATCACGAAGCGAATGCTACGCAGCCACATGAAATTGCACTCAGATCCCAATTACGTCGGTCGTCACCGTCAGAGACGCTCACATATCCCCGTCCAGGATGTCTATCATTGTCAGAAATGTGAAGGCAAGAGGAGTTTCACCGACAGGCAAAAGTACATTATGCATCTGCATTACCACAGAATGAAACGTCTGCAGTGTAAATTTTGCCCGAAATTTTTTACAACCGAAAAAGTGCTTCACGAGCATATGGAAAAGCATTCGGATCCTGCGTTCGAGAACCGAAGCCGTGGTGGACGTCCCTCTTCTATCCCTATTCAAGACGTTTACAGTTGCAAAATATGTCCTAATGAGAAAACCTTCACTGACAGAATGAAATACCTTCTTCATATAAGATACCACAAGCTAGAGGCAAAATTTGTGTGTCCCTTTTGTTCTCATCGCTTCAAAACGGAACAGAGTTTTAAATACCATATACAGAGTCATGCCACTGAGAAGCGATTCAAGTGTGATGATTGCCTAAAAGCTTTCAAGACAGAACAAACATTGTATATCCATAAAAGACTTTGCAAGAAAGTGCCATGTAAGTATAAATGTAAAACTTGTAACGACAGGTTTCACAATAAACTGACATTAGCAAGGCACGTTGAGAATTGTCGGTCGGCATCCTCAGCAAATGCAATTCAGACACAGTTGACTACACCTGTGATTGAGCATCCATGTCCTCACTGTAGCCAGACCTTTAACACAACGTTTGGCTTAACCAGACACATAAGTGTATATCATCCATCAACTGATGTTACAGTGGAATCAGCAGGATTTGATGCAATGTATTTTGAAAATGCTGCTAATTATTGCAACACTAATCCCGTTCAACGGAGCCCATCAGCACTTGCGACGGAGGAGATTATTGACGATGATTCTAACAATTCCCCCGCCTGGGACGACGATCCTAACGATGAGGATTATGAGCCTCCTGACATGACGGATATGCTTGCAGTGTCATTCTGTGAAACCGAGATGACTGAAGATCCCGACCAGGATGTTCCACTCCAAAAGAAACGAGGACCGAAATCAACGTCCAGTGCTTCGCGACGTCCCATTTGTACGTGCGGTATAAATCAAAAATACAAATCTCAAAAGTTTTGCCATTCGTTGAAATGTCCGTGCATTAACGCTGGACAAAGATGTGGATCCAGTTGTCGCTGCAAAGATAGTTGCCTCAATAAGAGTACATGCGAATACAAGCAACAGCAAATATTCAAGGAAGGTAAAGAACAAATGATCCAAGACGAAATTTCTCACCTCAACGATTCAGCCGCGCCCATTTCCATCGTGGAACATGCTGCGAGCCCTGTGATTATACACACGAAAGCAATAATTGGAACAACGAAGTCGCCTATTACCATATCCGTATCCAGAAGTCAACATTCACATTCAACTTCGTCGGGCTCGTTGGGGCTAACTAACGTTAGACAGTCGGAATTTATTTCAGTGGGTGGTGGTGAAGTAATAGATGAATCTTTAAGACAATTGACAATGTCTGGTTATGTGGAAGGAGCGGATGAGACAGACCCATTATTTGATCCACCGGAACCTGATGTGCTACAACCGCAACCGTCCACATCAACTGTAACAGCTACCCCATTCATGCCGAAACCGCTGTCGTCAACTCTGTATGGTGGAACAACAACAGTAACTGAAGAAGCCAACCTACCAAGGACCTCAATAAGCTATGGTTTGGGTAATACTATGGCCCTAAATAACTTGCCACCGGCGACTGAATCGGGTTTGCTACGGTGCGAATTTTGTAATAACAAGATATTTAAATTTATGCCTGCGTACATATCTCACGTGCTCCTTCACGGCTCTGACCAAACCACGTATACATGCCCACTTTGCAAAGACTGCTTTAGCCCAGTTACTTCTTTTGTTCAGCATATGGACGCTCACAACAAAGGAGTCAATTTGCAATGCACACGGTGTTCAAGCAAGTTCAAATCTTACAATGACATGGATAAACATATTAAAGTTCATCACTTTAGACCGCTGGAGTGTGGCCTTTGCCTGGTCAAATTCCGGGACGAGAATTTAATAATGACCCACTGGTCAAAAGAACATCCTTCCTGTCAATGCCGGTTTTGTCTGGTAAAATTTTTCTGCCATGAAGATCGTACACATCACGAGAAGTCTCTACACTCTCCGCTGGATTGTGTTCATTGTGGGATGCGGTTTGAAAATCTAGATGGGTTGTTGGATCACTTTTCCCAAAACCATTATACTCCGTCTACTGTTGTAAGTACTTCCAGCTATTTCATGTCGTTTATGATAAATGTAGGTAAGTTAATCTGAGGGTTGTAAATGGATGATGGTTTTCATGTTCCCTTTTGTTTCCTTTCGAAACAGTCACAAGACTATGTCCAGGAGCAGTATTATGAAGACGATCTTCGATGTGACCAGTGTGGCGTAACATTCGAAAGTCTTGAAAGTTTATCCGAGCATCTTAACACTCACATTCAAGAAAATTTTCGAGGGGTTTATAATCACCAGCAGCAGCAACCAAGAACAGAGACCAGCGGGTGGAACACTACTATACCTCAACGTCAACCCGTTTATGGAAGCCCTTCGTTTCAAGCTCCAGAGGAAAATAATATTCAAGCTGTTGAAGCAATAACATGTCCCGTATGTGGAAAAGCAGATTTTCACAGCAGAGCCGGGTTGTCGCAGCACATACGGTCGCACAACGTATCACTATGCTCAGCATGTAATTCAGTATTTTCCTCGGAAGCCGAGCTAAGTCAGCACCTGTTAACCACACCTTGTGTAGTTTACAAATGTAATGTGTGTCATAAAAATTTCAAGAACAGAAAATCCTTAAACCAACATAGCAAGTTTCATCGTGACCCCACGGGCTCATCAAATGGAGGACCATCGGCAATTGTCGGTAGTTACCAACGGCCGCGCCCGTTTAACGATTTTCCAAGTACTCCAGTAATTGTGGCCAGTACAAGTTTGGCTGCACCACAAACTCATATTTATGCAGTCCCTAAGTCACAACAACCACGGCAAAATCAAGGCATGGAAATCGAGGAAATCACATTAGATTAAAATCGGGCGGACAACGGACCAAGTAAAATTTAAAAATTATAAATTATAAAACAGCAACGTAGGTAAATACATGAGCGAATAGTGACAATGAACCTTTGAAGGATTATGTATGTGTTTTCACGTCTACTTTATTATTCAGTTTTCATTAAATATTTAAATATATTGTATAGGATTATAATTTACAGTAGTTATGTATGAACAATTTACCATTTTATTATTATTAGTCCTACTATTAAGACGCGCATTAGCCTTATGTCGTGATTGATTATTGATTCGTACGTAGAGTACTTAAACAACATTATTGTATTGGAACAGTAGTAGGTGTGTATCGTGCAGCTGCAATAATCAACGTTTTACAGCGTAAGCATAATATTACGTAATATCATAACGTACTAGAAACTTTTCTATGCAATGGTAAATATTATATGACTCAAACCGAAAAGTTATCTCGAAGACTGGTATTGTTATTTGGAACCTCTACTGACTGAACAATTTATAATATTATGATAATTATTGCTAACGTATTAAAAAGCGAGTTGAACTTATACAAACTTCAAACCAGTTTTTGGAGTCGTTATTTGGTGGCAGCAATAAAACAACAACGTTCTTTCCATCCTTCCATTCCACATATATTCCTGTCATATGAAGTATTTATACCGTGAAAGTATTGTATCAAATCAGACTAATAAAATTACTATAAACGAATATTGAACAATTAAAACATTTGTTAGCACATGTCAAGTAAGTAAATCGATTAACCTTCCTACAAAGTCTACAGATCTTAGTAAAATATCCTTTCTTGTATCAGTTAGCAAATGAGTAACGCCAATCTTTGAATCTTTATATACGTATTTCATTCATTACTATATTAGATAGATTCTTTCTATATTTAACTAATAGTCATCTCTACTCAAAATGTTACGGTGGCGGTGGGGGGAGTAATAAAGCAAACGCAACACAATAATATATTATGCTTGGCAAGTCCGTTTTTTACAGTCTCTTCACCCCACAAAACGTATTTTTTACCCTTATCATTTATACATGATACCATATAATTTCTTTTGAATGAAACTCCGTCTCTCTAAAAAATGTTATATTATTAATGTCTCCAACTAAGGCACACTTTTTGATTGATTGATACACATCATGGTGCAAATCTTCTAAAAGTCTTTTTTTGATGTATAATAAAGTCGTAGGATTCGTAATTCACTGGTTCTATGCGAGTTTAAGCTTGACCGCTAGAATATTTTGTCATTTTTCAGCAGCTAGTAACAATTCATGCAAAAGTAGTACCTATTACGGAAATTCAATATCTCCGATTGAAGAAAGCATAGGCTAGTTTACAGATTGAAAATCTACGTCATAGGAAGCGCTTCATTGTGTGCAAACAAACAGCATAATACAAATGTCGTGCTAATTAGCTGCTGTTGAAATGTCTCGCTTAGTTTGTAAGCTTTTTCGTTTCTCAGAAGAAGTACAAATAAGCCCTCCAAGTCTACTGGTGAATTCTACGACCTCTATGCATCACAAACAGGGTTTACGTAAAATGAAATACATGCTTCACAGCACAGTTTCAATACTGCAACAAGCGAATGGGCAGCTAGCTACCTCAATAACCAACAATTTTTTCTTTGCAGATGTATCAATCAATCCATATAGCTTAAAATTATTATTTTTCTTTGTTTCTTCCTGATGATGCTCCCGAGTCATCAACCCGCCCGCTACCAAAGGTGTAACGTAAGCCGAATGGAGTTTTCACTATTTTCCCCCACTTCTTATCATCCCCAGGTGTTGGAGACGGACAACTGCTAAGACTACCGCTGCCAGACACATATCTCGTAGTGCTGCTGATTGGATCACCACCACTTCTCCTCTGATTCCAGGGGCTGTCACACCCGCTCGCCAGCTTCGTTTGCTCTTGAACAGACGCCAGGTTTGAGGAGGACAGGGACCACTTGGAAATCCGATTCCGTTGCGAAGACCTGCCTTGCATGTCTAGAAAGGCTGTGTCAATATCAGGATCTGACGGGGCATCGGATGAGTGATGATGATGATGTGACGACTGCGAGTCACTTTGCTGGCTTGTGCCGGTGGTGTGGTGGTTATTGTGACCCCCTCCTTTTCCAAAAGGAAAGCGAACACTTCTCCCTTGCATAATAGGAACTTTAGAGTCCGAGCTGTCCTTGTCCTTTTCTTTGGATCTGCACGGACTCGGGGATCGTCTGGTGAGTAATCCGCCAAAAAATGCTGCCTTAGAGCCCACAATAGACTTTTGCGCCTTCTTCTCTTTCTCCTTCTCAGCTTTCTCTCTTTCCTTAGCTATCTTCTCTTCCACCTTGGCCTGCTTTACCTCTCGCCTGTCAAGGCTTTTGCAACGGGCAGCATCGGTGGGGAGAGGTGTGTATTTCCCAGCTCCGTAGTCTGACACAATAATCTTTCCCTTCTGATCCCTTTCCAAGGATTTGCATTTGCTCGACTCTTGCAATCCGCCAAATCCCGGGCTTTTCGGGGGAAGCCCTTTAGGCAGGGCAGAGACGGGCGAGAACACATTGCCACCACTAACTCCCACACCCCCAGTGCACTTGTTTCCGTTGGCGTCTGTGAGGATGGAGTCAACACTGTTGGATAGCGGAAGAGAGGCTGAATGACTTTCATGCTCGTGTGAATTAGATCCCGTTCCAGAGGAGCCCACTGACGGGGAAATGAACGGAGGTCCTGAACTGGTTCGTGAGGATTGGTTCTGCGAAGGATTGTGAATCGGTGGTTTCGGTAAGGGTGGGAGGATGGATGACTTCTTTTGGCTTGGAGACTCCCGAGTTGGACCAGTCATGGCCATCGAACTTTGGTTTATACTCTCCAATAATGACTGGGGAATTTTTCCCTTTCTCGTTGAAGAGCTTGGATTAGAGAATCCTGGAATACAGCAGAGCCCAGATTGCATTTTGAGCCCCGACACCTCCTGCTTGAAACAAAAATTTACTAGTGCCGTTTTGCTAAAAATAAATATCTTGAAATTGAATTCGGGAATGTATATTTATTATTGTGTAACGTGCAACCACTCGGAAACTAAATACTTTAAAAACTTGTGATTTGTAATTGTAATACATTTTTAGACAAATCATAATGTAAACTTGACTTTTTTGAGCATTAAAATTAAAAGTTATTATTTAAATTAAAAAATCATCAATCAAACACACGGCAAAGGCAGAAGTAAATTTTTGATTCATTAGTTCATCAGGAAATGTTGGGGCATTATGACACACCAAAATGTGACATTATTATTTTGTTAATTTAAAACTCTTGTTAAATATTTATTATTAATTAATTAAATAACTATGAATTTTCCAATTTGAGAATGGTTATTTTACCTTTGAGAGTAGTTGATTGTCAAGCTCCTTGAGTTGCTCGTCAATCGACTTGGTGTTGCTTCTGGAACTGTCGACAGAGCCCGGGCTGGAATTTTTATGGGAGGACGACGCATTCGACACTTGGCCAACAGAGCCCAAACTCTCGTTAGAATTTTTGGCGAGACTAGACCCACTCCCTCCCAGCCTCAGTTTGGAGGGTAGATTGGCATAGCTGGGAGGTTCAGAGTCGCACTTTGTAACTTTAGAATAGAACAATGCTGGATCCATGTGAGGCTTTCCCATGTTCCCCATCGCTGTGGCAAGACTCATAGATGGCTGATGATTAATTCGAGGCTTCTGCTCGTCTTGTTGTTTAATTCCAACTGAGGAATAGCACGGAGATTCTCTATACACTGGGGGGATATACGCGGAGGACGTAGAGGAGTTGAAGGACGAGTAGAGATTCGAAGAGAGAGAAGATATCGGTGGCGGTGCGTTCTGCAGGTGCAGGACACGTATCATGGCATCCCGCTCCACGAGGCGAGACTCCAGATCTTTGATTGTTCGCTCAAGGTCAGCTGCCCGATTGTGGGTTGAGGGGAGATCTTCCAGTGCCGCTCCCGACGAGCTGCCACTACCACTCCCGTTCCCGAAAAAGTGGGGCGTTTCCCCTCGCGAAGACCAAGAGCTTGGAGTGTTTGGAGTGGACCCGGGCTGTGATGATGATGCATTATTGTTATGTCCGTTGTTTTGACCCTCAAGAGTAAAAAATTGTTCCCATCTGGCCACAACCGCTTGCAGACTATGGATCTTGTCTTCTGATAATTTTAGTTTTTCTTGGAGGATTTGCAACTCTGGGGCCAAGTCCTGTTTGCTTTCCGAATGTTGTTGTTGGGGGTGGGGAGATGTCGTTCCCGGATATGGAGGTGGAGCAGTGTAGTTCCGCGGGGCAGGAGGGCCGGACCCTGAACACATACCTTGATTTCTACTCACGTGGGTATTACTTGCGGCATTCACGGAAGCCAACTGAAGCTTCAAGTCTGTAATTTCGGATTCCAGTTGTGACCTAAGCTTCTTTTCCGACTGCTCTCGTTTCTCGTTTGACAGTTGGAGTGAGGATAGGGCTCTTTGGAGTTGGGACACTTTGTCAACATATTCCTGCTTCTTTCGACACTGCGAACATTACAATGGGAAAAATTAACTTCAAATTTTGCATGCACGTTTCTATCAAATCAAACCCGAATATCTGAACTGAAGTGTGACTGTTACCTCTTCCTCCAGACGTAAAACGTTTTGTTGTGCGTTAGTAAGAGCACTGTCGAGAATGTCAATGTGAGTCCTTTGTTCCGCTAACGTTGCTCTCTGCGCTGCCAATTCAATTTGAAAAGACTCCTTTGTTCCGGCTAATTCCTTATCTAAAAGACATTCATAAAAACACTTGTTACAGAGGGTTATCAATAATTTTCATACGAATACATAAAAAGATTTTTAAAAAAACTTTCTCAAAAGACAATATATTACTTTCTGAGATCAGTTGAGATAGTGTGGCATCTTTTTTGGCTAATTCCTTCTTGTAGGCATCTGTGTCCGAGGACATGGCGAACGGCGAAATATTTTGCAATGAATTTGATGACGATAACAACTCTCTGTTGACAGCGGTCAATCTTTTCACTTCCGTTGTTAATTTGGCTCTGGCAGTGCGCTCCAGACTTTCTCTCCTTTCAGCGGACTCGAAGAGTGAAGCATGATCTTTCTGAAGTCTGGTCAGTTCCGCCTCAAGCTACAAAAATTCATTAGGTTTATATCCTTCCTTGAGTATCCGTACACTCATAATGCAAGATATTATTGTCCTTGTGGTTTACCTTGTGTATCGTCTGTATTCGTCTACGAGCGTTGGCTAATTCCGCTTTCAAATTCGAATTCTCTCTCATCAAAATCTCCAAAATTTGAACGGAGGGCAGCACATCTTCACTCTTCTCGGTGGGATTCGAGTAGGACGGAGGATTGTCATGATACTTTTTCCATTGTTGGGCCTGCTGTTGCTGCGGGCCGGATTGGGACGAAGGTTTGGAACAGTCGTAATAGTCAAAATCATGACTGCAGCTGTGAGGATTAGTACTCATTATTGTGGCATGAGTCAGGTCGGGTTGTGACCTGGAGAAACTGGCCGACCTCAGTAGATTCGGATGCATTGAGCTGCTGATTGGGTCTTGCTGGAAGGTTGTATAGAGAAGAAAAATGAAACTATCAATTTTTGTGGTCTTGCTTTTTTGGACTGCCTAGGTGTCAATACGTGCATATTATCAAGCCTCTTACCTGAACTTCTTTGGCAAGATGTTTTAAAACAGTCAATTGGTCCAAATAGTCTCTGGGAATATCCAACAGTTCAGTGGACGTCACCGCACTATCTCCACTCCGTTCAGAGAGCAACCCTTCCATACCTACAGATTGACTGAGACTGCTGGAAATGTCTCTGGAGGGCGACTGAGATTTTCGTGATGCAGAACACCCAGAATTCCGATTTTGTCCCATTCCAACGGAAGTGAATTCATGACTAGCAGGTCTACAAGAATTACATATAATCACAAGATCACCAAATATTATGTTGTTTCATTCCAGCAATCCTCCGACTAAAAACAATTGATGATGACTATACATTCATTCATCTCTGTCTGACTACTTACATCCATGTATCGNTACATCCATGTATCGGCAAGCAAACTGGAATTGTTCTGATGAATAATGAGAGTATTATACGCAGAATGAGAGTTCGAGTCGAGGCTCAAATTGCATGGATGTGTTCCACTATTTCTATGAATGCTGGACCGTGAAGATATGGAATTTGTGTTGGAACTAATACCACCGCCGCCGGCTGTTGAATAATAATGATCTGGCTTCATGTCGTGCTCATCGTCCATATCCAGGTCGGAATCGGAAGATTCCTCCGAGCTTTCTGAGGAGGACGACGACGATGACTGCGGCAGTTGTTTCTTCTTTGTTCTCGTTAGAGCTATAACCTGATGGCTAAACCCGGCAGAAGAGCCCGTCGTGTTGTCCTTTCCAGGCACATCGTTTCCTCCATCCGCCCTATGCTCCTCGCCCTGAGGCTCTTGTCGCTTGGTGCAAGTTAGCAATAGCCTGTCTTCTGGGCTTAGCTCCTCCGTGGATGAAATCAACGGGTTGTTATCCATCATGATATGATGACTGACACGCTTCTACGAAATACTCGCTCGGGGATTCCTCGTTTTTAGTGGAAAACAGTAGGAAATAATGGATTTGGTTCACAATTTACAAACTTATTGTTGTGTAGACCTTGTTGTTCCACAATCTCGTTAAGCATTTCGCTTGAAACTGAGTTGCCAAAATGCACAATGCACTTTTTCCTGGAAGCAATAAAAACAGGTAATAATAATATGGTGTGAGAACGTTGTCAATATTTTAAAACAATACAGCGTTGTCTATAATAACTGCGGGGGTGCGGGGTGAAAAATATTATTAAATATTTTATTTGGTGCATAGATATCCTTTCACTGCGTCGTGTGTGTATAACGCAACTTTAATAATATAACTAAACTGCTGACTAACCAAAGTTTATTATTCCGGATTGCACTTATGTCATTTGCGATGATATGCTCATGAATGATGATAAATGAAGCCTTTATCTCCGCATTTTTCCGTGTTACACTTCTCAATGGAATGTTTATTATCAGCCAGCAGAAGATTCTGCCCATTTATGCCTATTATCGTTCAAACGGCAAACCTCGCGTTTTTGCATGCACTGGTCATGTTTTGTACTGATTATTTTTGTGAAACGAGTGAAATCAGGTCCAGGGCTTATAGGTTGTGACAACGTTGTTAGCCGTAGAACTTGTAAATAATTTACTTTACTTTCCGCAAACACACCACATTCACTCACTCAGTCTCAGTTGACAATAATTTACATTCCTCTTCATCTGCAAAAACACAGTCGTATATAATAATTTAGTGGGAATGATTAGTAGAAAAAAATGATGCACTCCCAGAATATAATAATATGGAATGAAAGAGTGATATTATTGTGGATTGTGTGTGTGTGTGGGGATCATCATCATCATCATGCCGTGACTGAATGAGTGGTGTGAGGATGAGAAAGATGACATGATGATATGAAGTTACACGCTGAATGGAATTCCAAGTATGTGGGCTGCGCATTATATACTGATATAATATTTCACTACTACTACTACTGCGGCACAGTTGTAGATTCACGGCACGGCAGCTCTCTGCTCATAGATAATGCCTATCTTTGAGAGTTTTGAGGAGAGTGAGGCAGCGCACTAAATGAATGCAATGATTTAGTAACTTTGTGATAATGATTACTTCGTATGAAGGATGACGCTGGCTGGCTATATAACGCTCATGCTCACTTCATACTCCTTCTGGAAAACTATTTATCCCACAAATATCATTCATTTGTGTAAATATTTAATGCTCTTCCTTTTTGTTTTGTATATCAGCGATCTCTAGACGTGGACGTGACGTGTGTGGTGAATTCCAGGCTGCTTCGTTCGTAATATATTTATCTTTCTTGGTTCTTGTCGTGAATTTTCCCTTGCGATACAGCGAGATTCGTAATTAGATCACCAATGACCATGGACGATTATGTTTATTGCGTCAAAGTGATTGAAAAATATAGAATTCCCTATGTGATTTTCTAGATGCATGCATGCATGGATATAGTGTTCATGATTACAAACTTGAAACCTGTTGTGAACTAATGCCAATTATACTATCGCTTCTAAATCAAAGGGAAAAACATGAAGTGGAGTGGATTGTACTCTGGATGTCGGGTTAAAGGATGAAAAAGACTTTTGGATCACACTTCACAGAGTGATATCACATCACTGAATCCAATCAAGCTCCAGTTTCAGTGATTTTCCATCTCTACTATCTGATGGAATTTCACAAAATTGCAGCCGAGCTGTTACATATATTATTACCGATGATGAGTCATGGCTTATTATTAGCTAAATAGGGTTTTGCCAGTTTAAACTTTGACACATTTATGCATTAAACATGATGTCCTAATATGGACGTGAATTGAAATATCAAAAGTTGTAAATTGCAAAGCAATTTTTCTCCGACTTTACCCTACTATGCTACATAGTCTTTCATCTACTTACATAATTTGCTGACGTCGGAATTGAATGCAATGATCTGTGGAGGACCTCTCTAAAAAATTACGAGAGATAAAGTTGCATACCGACTTTTGTATCTGATTATAGGTTATGCAGCACTGGATAATTACGAGGTTGCGTGATTGAGCTTTGGATTTTGGATATTTGGTGGTGGTAAGTATGCAAACTTCAAACTTCACGTTCTGCATATATATGAATGACAAGGAAGCAAAAATGCACAATGCGATACACCTGTTAACATAGGGCACATAAACATAAACGTACGAGTCAACGGAATTTCAATTACCTAATAAAACCGATATAGTTCAGTTCCTGTTTCCAATACCGTAGTTCCAAATGATAAGGGAAGGACACAGATAAACATAAACTTATGTAGCGTTACGAAACACAGTAGCACGAAGCGAAGCAGAAATGTTTTCACTGTCTATACGACTCATAGGCACACGATTTGAGCATGAAGTCATAATCATATAATGATAATAATACACTAAACCAACTCTCAATTTTCGAGTTGTTCACTCCAAAAATCAAGGGAATCCAGACGTTTCGTACGAATTGGCGTAACAGTCGTTAAAGACGTGTAGACATAATAAATGTCTCGTTACAAAAATTGTAATTATAAAGATCGTTGCTCAATCCGAACGGTTCGGTCGGTCGTTATAAAAGTCTTTGCATTATTAATCGTAAAGAACGCAAGCAGCAGCACTGAACAAATACCTAATTCTGATTACACAAATTAAAGCTCACAAATGTAACTTATGGTTTAGTCATGAGTTGAGTTACGTACGTACTTCTATACATTTTTTGTGTGGTTTTTATATCAAATAGTGGCAAATGATGGACATGAATACTGCGTTGTTTTCAGGTTTTCTTAAAATTGTAGATGCATTACAAAAAATTTACAAAAAACCTTGAACACTTATGGCTAAAAATTCCAATGATTTACAAATGAATTTCTTCTCTAAGTACAAAAATTAACCAAAAGTTATATATGCCTTTTCTGGTTACACAAAAAGCTTTATGGGTAAAATCTCAGAAGAACTTGGGAAAGCAACAGGTGAAAAAAAAATTGTCAGTGACTATCGCAAGCGTGATGTTAATCCAGGAGAAAATAACAGAAATGAGTCACTAACTGATAGATCGATTGTGCATGGCACATAATGAGTAGAAGGTTATTTGGTTACATTATACAGTTGTGTTGTACTTGTACTACTACTCGTCGTACTCTACCATTTTACTTGTGTATGTCGATATGATGGCTGGTATGTGTTGTTCGTTAATGAAACTAAAATACGGGATCTTTTTTTTTCTTTTCTCCCATCCTCTCGTTAAAGCACATCCTGTATCATGCATTTTTCTTGACTCTGGTATGCGTTATATCGCACATGTTTAAGGAATAAAAAATCCTTGCACTATTGATGATACTTCTTTATTATACTACAAAGAAGATGTGTGTGTGTAATAGTGAGGAGGACCGTATACTATTATATTACGTTTTGTATAAATATATCGCTTTTAAGCCTTTTTCTACGGTATGCAGCACCAGAATAGGTATATATATGCGTATGTGTAAATTGTATAACCAAAACCAGTCGTCGTCACGTCAGTAATATCATTTTGAAGAGTTTCTTTAAAAGCTGTTGGGCATGAATCTCAGCATGCATGCATGCATGCAAAGCACATTATACCTATAGCTATGCAGCTTGATGGAATACAAAACTGATTCGTTTTAACTCTGTGTGCAGCAGCTACATATATATTATATAGCGTAGCTATACACAGTAAAGTTTTTTGTTCGTCACCGTCGCACACAACTGCCAGCCATTTGGCAACTCGTTCTTCTTTTTCATGATGATATGATATGATGACTTTTCTACTACACACAGCCAAATGCAATTAGATTAGGTAGAGAGATACGTACGTAAATGTATATCAGACAGATTCAAATACGGTAGTGATGTGTGTGTGTGTACGACTTACAATTAGACGGACTACGCTATAGTTTAGTTGATTGAATGGAGATATTTGCTCGTTCACATGTACTTTTAGAGGACACAGCTGCACCATCTGCATCCACTAGATTTGAGTGGATACTTGATTTGGTGCACAGATTACAAATTGCATTCTCTGTAATCCAAAAGTGCCCAAGTCCAAAGAGTCATATAGTCATCATGATGACATGATGCTATGCGGAGCTGCTACTAGTAGTGGTAAAAAGTTAATTAACCTTATGCAGTTTCTACGATGAAAATAACAAAAGGAGTGAGTGGGGTGAGGGAGAAGGAAAACTATGATACGGGAGAGAATATTTACAATTTACATACTAAAAAACATAGACCTTCTGCATTTTTGCCATTGCATACCTACTTCACAATCACATCACAAACTTGGCTGTTTACTCACTCGTTCGCTACGCTATTCACTAAATACAATAGACAACAACTTCTACCGGGTGTATGTACTGACGTCGTTGGTTGAAGTGGAATGTCATGAATGGAATGTGCCGTGTTTGCTGCTGCTATTGTTTGCAATTATCTAATAATGTACGCTCTCGTAGTGCTACTGCTTGTCGTAGTCTTATTGCGGATGAAGGTGACAGCAGCGACTTGACGATAACAAGTCGCAATAATGCCACCGAAAATCAACCATTTGCTAGTTTATATGCAATGCATGGCTATGATGTTGCTGGCTGGCATTTACATTCTGATTCTGAGGGCTCACCAACCAAACCACCACATACTCAATCGCAAACAACCCAACACATTTTTGTATTTACATATTTTTGTGAATCGTGATAATTATGATGATACATTTTTACTCTAAAACTACCTAAAATCATATATATAGTTATCGTATCAGCGAAGCGAGCAATTTACCATATCAGCAAACTATCAATCATATTATATGCAAATACATTGCAGACTTGAAGAAGCACTCACAGTTATAATGGCTGGTTAATTAGTATTTTATGTTCAGACAAATATTTCGAACCGAATCGCAGTATTGCTGATACTGTGATGATAACGCAAACAAAAACAAGTTATGTTATGATATTATTATTCCTGAAACAAGTAAAATACGATTTTTTAAACAAATATATTACGTATAAATGTTGTAGCTTCTGTGTGCAATACAGAGAGAGCGGAAAACCTGCAATATATATATACATAGAATAGTTTTTGAGGAATGTTGATCTGATGCTTCACGGTCTACTATATATGACATTCATTCCTATTGTTATTCAGTTACCCATTTTGCGAGCCACGATGAGTTTTGCTTTTTGCTACCACTACCATCACCATATAATATAGGTAATCATGGTACGCGGTTGGCAGAATCGCATTGCATGCACTACTTGAAAGTAATCAGTATTTTGGGTTTGGGTGTATACATTCATGACGACGACGACGGTAAAGGTGAGGTATGTAAGTACAACTCCACAATATGCACTTCAGAACAGAACTACCTACTTCACCTCACGCGTTTCTCACATAGTTGATGTTGCCGTTCTACGGTATTCTCTTTTAAAACGTGTACACAGACACCTCGCATTCCTGAGCAACACAGTTAAAAAATGCACTTGAAATCTTGAGAATGAGACCGAACCAGAAAGTTCGCATGCCTTCAACGAGAGTGCCGTAAAGAGAAAAAGACCAAATGTGTGCGTGTCAGTCATGTAGTCTCACACAGCCTCTCTCAGTCTCAACCTCAATGCTCAAATCAATCGGTTTTTTTAGAAGGAAGTCGTGTAAAATGAATCATGTACTGATGCGATGCGTTTTAAGGTATATTAAGAAGTAAGAAGGCGACTTCGACTTACCTATTACCTACTTGTTTTGTTGAGGTGATTTTAGTTTATTCATGTGAATTGTGAATCTGAACTGATTGCTGGCTGAGAGCGAGAGAGTACTGTTATGTTGTTATGTATTATGCCGAGTAGAGTTGAATAATTACTCTATTCAAAACCTAATACAGTTTTTTTCTGCCTTTTAAAGACTTCTTTACTACTGCATTCACCGTTTGAATTTGAATTGTGTCAAATGTTACCTTGAAATTAAATTTTAAATTAAACAATTCCAACATAATGCCTTATTCTTACGAAGCTTTTAGTGTATTCAGCTATTCATCAGCATTTAATAAACACCTACGTACTAGGCACTAGTATGCTATGCTATGCCATGTCGCGATAACTGCATCACCAATAATATGGGTTGCAAAAGGGAATCAATGCAAAATATCACAAATCAAGATAATGACATGATATAGGCACTATGCAAATGCATATATACCTATGCATTCCACGAAATAGTATGAATTTGGTTGGGGTTCCATCCACTAATTAATTGTAAGATTGTCAATTGCTCCAGATTTGATCGCATATTACACAATTATATAATGATAAGCAAGGAGTCAATCAATATTTTTTGCAACTACGCCGGTCCAATGTAATTGCAAAATTACTAAGCATTAGTAAAACGAATAAATTCCTTTCCTCTCGCCCGATGCGTATTTGATATTTTGAATTGAAGTCGATATATTGGCTGAGTGGTCTGACTGATCGCGACTCTGAAACTGAACGTTGTCCTCACATTTTTTTCAAAAATTACTAAATAATCAAGATTTTTATCCATCCACCTACCATACCATCATCAACCAAGATTAAATCACTGCTTCCTACTCTTACACCTATTGAAACTGCTAATTGGCGTGTTATGTATTGGCTTCATAATTTATGCAAATAATATATAGGATATGCCAATTCCAGTCCCGTCTTTGTCGTCATTTGGTTTCTGGAGAGTGCCCACTGCCCTCGCCTCCCCCCAATAATATGCAATCCCAGAATAGTGTTAAAGTGTGATTGTAAATGAGAGCATGATCTCCGCTGAACTGCAGGATTGTGGACTCATGCTGCAATGTGATTTGTGAATGCAATTTGTGATATAATATATGGCACCGCACCGTACTTACGTCCATCCATACAGTACATAGTACATACGATATTTTTGCACACACTCAACTCAAATGTGCCATTTTCATTTATCAAAAATTAAAAAAAGACATGGATTTTTATATACCTAACCGAACTGTCTCGTATTGTAACAACTAGGGTAGTAGTAAATACTGGAAGCAGCTATAATGAAGTCGAGTATGTGGATGTGGAGTATGTACTTAGCTAATACATACTTCTTCCCTCTCTACCTGCATCTCTGTATTAGGGTTTTTGGGTGGCGAAATCCTGATGTGATAGTGATACAAATACATATAATATAAAATACACAGCCATGCATAAAATGGCAAGAAGAGGAACAAAGAAGTTTTTGGTTGTTTGGCTTGTTTCCCAATAGTAAATGATGAAGACCAATGATGTCTGGGCGCACACGGGGAACAAAGTTGAGCGGGATTGGAACTGATATATACCTAATATTATTATGCCTTTTGTGACAAGACAGCACAGGTCACAATCCCGAAACATGTACGTCGTAGTACGTACTAAAATTCTCCAAAAGTGTACAGGGATATTGATGTTTTCCCCAAGTTTTGCATCTTTTACTTATTGTGAAATTGCACAAATAGGAAAATCTTTTACAGTGGATGAAGGACCGTATTATGTTGGTGAGCCAGAGACGCTGTCCATTACTGAGCAGATAGTGCAGTGGTCCAGTAGTACTAAAAACTGTAACAAAGGGTCTCCTCTTCTGATCTGTTCTGTTCAATTTACCCGTTCTCTGTCTTTCTTGTTTTTCCTCTTTTTTGTGTGAAGTATTTGCTGTACGTTATGATATGATTATTTACTGGAGCCAACAACATTATTTTGTACTTCCGTTCCGCTCAATTTCTTTGTTCTGTTACAACAGGCCAGTTTAGTCAAAAAGTTTATTTCTGCTTCGGGTTTTCCGCAGTTATCAACACACACTTTTCGAGCTAACGCCGTGCCTGTCTTCTCGTGTAGATTATAATAAATTTGGAGGTAAGTAAGTGGTAGGAGGGGAGGTTTTGTGGAGGCGTTGAAATTGAAATAATAATACAACATTGTGCATTGTTATTAAAATTGTTGTAATGTGTTGGGGGTAATGCTTAGGCTATGCAGTCAAAAAGTTATCTTACTGGGGGGTCTTGTCGTTTGATTTTGAGGTTCTGAAGTGAGTAGCTAGCTTCCAAGATGGTTCAAAACAAAATGTTCGTTGTGAAGCGGAATGGGAGGACGGAGGAGGTCCACTTTGACAAAATCACCAGTCGCATTGAGAAGTTGTGCTATGGCCTGAATATGGACTTTGTTGATCCACCTGCAATTACTCTTAAAGTAATCAGTGGACTCTATTCTGGTGTTACAACTGTGGAGCTTGACAACTTGGCTGCTGAGACGGCAGCCACTCTAACCACTAATCATCCGGATTATGCTCTCCTGGCTGCGAGAATTGCTGTGTCCAATTTGCACAAAGAAACCAAGAAATGCTTCTCCGGTGAGATATAAGATATTTTAAATTAAATGCATAACTTGAATAATTATATAAAATATCAAGTTTCAATGTTTCAATAATTGGTTTCGTACTTTTCATACCACAAAAACCATGTTCAATGTTGCCCATGCTCATGAACTCTTTTTATTTAATATGGCGTCCAGAGGTCATGAACGACTTGTTTACGATGACGGATGCAAAAAGTGACTTGAAGTGTCCCATGATTTCCGATATGCATCATGCAATCATACAGAAACACTCTGACAGACTAAACTCGGCAATTGTTTACGATCGAGACTTCAGTTACAATTACTTTGGATTCAAGGTAAACATCAGCAACCTACGGTGACCCCAATCCGATTATTGATTACAAGGATAAAAAAGTAATATATTGCAGTTATAAAGTTGTAACCGAAATTTTTATGAAATTGTAGACATTGGAAAGGTCGTATCTATTGAAGATCAATGGCAAGGTTGCGGAGCGCCCTCAACACATGCTCATGAGAGTTGCGATTGGAATTCACGAAGAGGATATTGATGCTGCAATTGAAACTTACAATTTGATGTCTGAGAGATGGTTCACACATGCCTCGCCAACCCTCTTCAATGCTGCCACCAAGAGACCCCAACTTTCGTCCTGTTTTCTCCTTACCATGAAAGACGACAGCATTGATGGGATCTATGATACCTTGAAGCAATGCGCTCTGATTTCCAAGAGTGCTGGTGGAATTGGACTTAACGTTCATTGTATTAGAGCAACTGGATCATACATCGGTGGAACAAATGGCGTATCTAATGGTTTGGTTCCTATGCTTAGAGTGTACAATAATACTGCTCGATACGTGGACCAAGGGGGAAATAAGGTTCGCATACTGCTGTTAATTTTTAAAAAGTGTTTGCTTAGGCTGAGTCAGTGGCTTTCTTATGTCCTGCAAAATAAGTACGTAAAATTTATCGTGTTGCAATTTGTTTAATCAGAGACCTGGTGCATTCGCAATTTACTTGGAACCGTGGCACGCAGATATTTTTGAATTTCTGGACTTGAAGAAAAATACTGGGAAGGAGGAGAATCGTGCCAGGGACTTATTTTATGCTTTATGGATTCCTGACTTGTTCATGAAACGTGTCGAAGACAATGGAGACTGGTGTCTGATGTGCCCAAAGGAATCCCCAGGTCTACATGAAGTTTGGGGGGAAGAATTTGATGCTTTATATGCAAAGTGAGTATAATCAAAATTGTTTAATTCTCTGTGTATGATTGGCAGTGAATATTATTGATAATTGACGACTGCTACTTAACTCAGGTACGAGAAGGAAGGTCGGTACCGCAAAAAAGTACCAGCCCAGAAGTTGTGGTATCACATCATTGAGTCTCAAATTGAAACCGGTACACCTTACCTACTTTACAAGGATGCTTGCAATCGCAAATCCAATCAACAAAACCTAGGCACCATCAAGTGCTCAAATCTGTGCACGGAAATAGTGGAGTATTCTTCTCCGGACGAGATCGCCGTGTGTAACCTGGCATCCATTGCGGTCAACATGTTTGTAAAGCCTGACCACAAATTTGACTTTGCTAAGCTTAAGGAAGTTAGCAAAGTTGCTACAAAGAACCTTAACAAGATAATTGACGTAAATTATTACCCAGTACCTGAGGTAAATTTTTAAAATCTTGCTTTCTTAAACATAAAGTGGCACGAGTTTCATTCAGACAAAATCATTATTTTGGTGTTTTCAGACTGAACGTTCCAATAAACGGCATCGACCAATCGGCATTGGCATCCAAGGACTGGCAGATGCGTTTATTTTGATGAGATATCCATTTGAAAGCCCTGAGGCTAAAAAATTGAATAGTCAGATATTTGAAACTTTGTATTATGGAGCGTTGGAAGCCAGCACAGAGTTGGCAGAAAAGGAAGGAACTTATGAAACGTATGATGGATGTCCAGCAAGCAAAGGCGTAAGTGAGCTGAGTTGCATTTTAAATTTGATTTTATTTCTAAAATTTAATTTCAAATTTTGCATTTGGTTCTAGATTTTACAATACGATATGTGGAACGTGACACCTACTGATTTATGGGATTGGTCCAGTCTCAAGCAAAAGATTGCTCAACATGGTCTGAGGAATTCTCTGCTTTTGGCCCCAATGCCTACCGCATCCACGGCTCAGATATTGGGTAACAACGAATCGATTGAGGCATATACTTCAAATATATACACAAGAAGGGTTTTATCCGGAGAATTTCAGGTTAAGATACTCAAAGAAAGATTAGTTAGAAAAAATGAAAGTCACAATTTGTACCTTAACACTTTTATTATCTAACATTGATTAGGTTGTGAACCCACATTTACTGAAGGATTTAACGGAGAAGGGCTTGTGGAACAGCGACATGAAGAACCAAATCATTGCTGCCAATGGATCAATTCAAGGAATACCCAGCATCCCTTCTGAGATAAAAGAGTTGTACAAAACAGTTTGGGAAATATCTCAAAGGACAGTCATCGACATGGCGGCTGACCGTGGAGCATTTATCGATCAATCCCAATCTCTGAATCTACATATTGCTGAACCAAGCTTTGGAAAACTTACCTCTATGCATTTTTATGGATGGAAAAAGGTTAGTTGTTTTAACTGATACTGTGAGTCATTTTACATCATTGCAAGCTAATTAGTACACGCAGTAATCTCGCTCTGCATTGAAACAGGGCCTTAAAACTGGAATGTATTACCTTCGTACTAAGCCCGCTGCAAATGCTATCCAGTTTACTGTGGACAAAACGAAACTTAAATCCAAGGAAGAAAATGAGGCTGGAATGGTATGTTCTATTCAAAACAAGGATGAGTGTATGATGTGTAGTGCATAACTGCTTAAACTGCGCTCCTCACACATTGATTCAGCAGTTTTTCTGTAGTATTACTGGTGACATCTGAATTCAAATAATATTTACGCTATTGTTCCGTTTCGGTTTATTTAAGTTGTAAGATGCGAGTTTTGGGTACTTTTTAATTTGTATTTTTATTGGGTACCAGATACAGATGATAAAAAAATAAAAATTGAAATACTTCTTAACAATTCCAATTTAACATTCATTTTAAGCTTTTCAAAGGTCGACTGACTTTAGGCACAAACGAACACATCATTTTTTTACCTTTCAGGTAATTGCTACTTTACATAATATAATCGTCGTTATCATTATCACTGCACAATATCACAATAATAACATGTTTTAAATCTATGTATGGCAGCATTAAATTGCTTCAAGTCAAATTAAATCCTTCCACATGTATCAGGTCAGCCATCCTCCGGATGTACTGCATCAACGATGATCAATTTTGCAAAATCCTTCGCATGTGCGGAACAGCCAAACGGGTGTAACTTCGTGTCGCAACTCATTGGTCCGAATTTGCAGGATTCGGGTAAGACGCTTTCTCCCAGCGTCCCGGCGGTTGCACACGAAAAACCAAAGCTGATTACCACATAAAAAATTAGCAAGATTTTCCGGAAGGCTGATCCCTGGATTGAATAATAAACGTATTATGGCTTCATTTTAGTGCAAGTAGTTTAACAAAACCACGTGTGTGACGCAGCAGATTACTTTTTATCTTTTTACTGACCTGCATATCAGAGTGCGATTCATGCGGCAGAAATGGAACAATTGGGAAGTACCAAGCTCGCTTGATGCCCATGCTTTTATCCTGGATGTATTGTAGTGCCTGCAACGTAGCCAGCATATAGAATATTTTCTGTTCCTTAAATCATGTAGGTTGTTTAAGATTGATAATGTATGTCAATTTACTGTTAACAC
>JAANSN010002154.1:0-26232 GCA_036850665.1 Dicranocentrus wangi | reverse complement strand
AGAACAATTCGATTACTTTAAGTAGGCTAGTGGTGTGGAAGTGGAAGAGGAGTATTATTATGAATTTCTCAATAGACTTCGACTTCATTCCTCTCTCTCTCTCTCTCTCTCTCTCTCGGTCACATATGCTCTGCTTGCATAATGGCTTCTTCCGGTTTGACACCTTGACTTACTAAACTGGAATTTTGCATAATAATTTCATTATTATTACGTAGTAGGTTGAGTGAGTGCCACAAATACTACAACCAGACGACACGGACGATGTGTGCGTAAACCAACTGGGCTCTATATATTTTTGGAAACCTTGCTGGCATATTAGCAGGTATGCATAGTAAGTTGGGGAAAATATCGGATATCACTTCCATTAAGGGAAAAATTCGGTGAATGTGTGACGTTAAATGAGCCAATAAACTCCAATGCGTAAAGTGATGATGTGGCATGTGGATGGATTGACTAGGTAGGGATATGCTGCATGAGCTCGATCTAACAGGCAGACTTAGGCATTACTAAAAGGCATATGATATGATCAACTCTTGCAGGAAAAGCAATTGATTTTTCCGAACCCATGTACCAAAATATCACTTTGCATTTCTTGGAAATCTACTTATAAATATGACATATGACATGACTTTTCAGGTTCCTGAAAATGACTTTCCTGATTCTACTTGTTTAGCCAGTTATTATGTCTAATTCCAATTTGATTTGATATGTGCTCGCTGCACGCTCAACACAGCGAGCCTGTCTGTGATTTACCAATTGAAACATTATGAAGTGAAGTGATGTTCTGGTTCGGTCACGTAATTGCAGGTCATTCAGCTCTCGAATCTAATTTGCATTCAAAATCATTAAGCCGTCGACCCGATAAATCGATATAAGGTTGTTGTTTTTTCTTAAATTGCATGCATGGCATGTTTGTATTATGCTTATACTTTTGTATAAGGTGCAAGGCAAGAATAATTGCAAATGGGATATTTCAAACTTTTCACTTGTGGAGTCTGGAAGTTTGTCAAAATTTTCAGGAAACAAAGTCGGACGTTTTCTGCGTCAACATCAACTTTTTGTTGTGTAGGCATGGGGCAGGTCATTATACAGATATGTGGATTTGTAGCATTGGATTCTTGGATCTTTGCGTTTATTAGAACGTGGAGCAACGGGGGACTGGGACTTAAAGAAACACGCCGATAAACCAAAGTCAGAAAGTCAGCAGCGTCGTCGACACTATATTTCATCCTAGCAGTACGACTATTATAATCATATCCGTTTTCCCATTTCCGTCAGCACTTCGTTCGTATTGTTAGCAATAGGCTAGTTTTGCCTTGCTGATAAGAAAACCGACACGTCTTATGTCTGATTATTATCACCATTCTGGATTTCTTCACGTCAATCTACTTTCCTACATGTTTTCAGTCTCTCTCTCTCTCTCTACCGGAGCCCAAATGCTCAAAGCTCGTGTACGGCTGTTTGCCTTTTTTCTATAAAAAACAAGGAAAATATATATGGAACATGGAGCTCTCAATCCAGGTGGACCTGCGAAGAAAATAGCATCTTAGCCATGGTGCAAAATTGTGTGCATAATAATATCATGTGCATGGATATACTTTCTCTGGCAATAGAGCGAATCTGCTAAAACGGGATCGTTAGTATAATAAAGCGTGCTGAGCTAGTGTCAATTAAAGATTCTTTCTAACAAACCATGATAAGTTAATTAGACTTGTCAAAAAAATCCAAGTCAATTATTATTGGTGGTATCAATTTTACTGATTCGACATAACGAAGCAAGAATAATTGGGCATATTTATATATATATATATATATTCAAGGTCTTTGTTGTATCGTGTCAGTTGTCTCGTTGTGGTATTATCGAGCGAGTCGATTGCACTTCAGATTTGAATGTAATATATTATATTAGGAGAAATAAATACTTACATGTAACACGATTACCCCAACTCACGCAAGTACGTCCATTTCGATCCTAGCTCGGCTCCCCAATCCTATTTATTTATTAGCTGCAATAAATTGCTTCCACGGATTCAATGAAAGACTGTGATGCCGAATAATTAACAAGACAGATTCGCTCTGGATGTTTCTTTATAATAGATAGGAATGAGTAAACGATGGATGGAAGTAAAAATTGTTAAAATTATAAAATTCTCAAGAGTCGAACTCTCTCTGATTAATTGTGTAGTCGCAAATTATAACGCATGCATGTACTAATGTTTAGGATGTTCCGGAGAACTAGGGAATAATATGTATCTTGCTAGCTTTTGGTCCGATTACAAGTTGTGGAACAAAGGTTCAGTTTCCCGATCGACACAGCACTAAACAAAAATGCGAATCTTGAAACTGTAACTGGGTCTGCAGCGCTAATATAATAATATCACTTAATCGACAAGGTTTTCCAGAATTTCGTTGACAGAATATATCACAAAAGGAGGATGATGATGATGATGATGAGTGATGTGTCGAACTGAACATGAAACCTTGAATTTGCAGTAGAAGCGCAGCAAGCAGTGGTGTATTTCCTTTGTACTTTCACCGGCTTATAAAACGACAACGCGTTCCCGAAAAATGAGGAGCACACAATGTGCTTTCCTTGCAGGGATTGTGATGACAGTGGAATGACAAGAACTCATGTTCTGTATCGCCTTTGTACATTTGGCAGACTTGACAGTCTGACAACTTGACCAGGAATGCCAGCCAGCCCCCTCCTTACTTTTACTCCATTACTTTCTGATTTGATAGCTGTTATAAAGACCCGAGAGGATGGCTAATAGCTGAGCAGCTAGTGATGAGCTATAATGAATATATACATAAAAGGTGCACAGGTCTCCTGGTTCCATGATCTGCTTATAAGCGTAAAAACGTGGCTAAATGTCGTGTATTTAGAGGGTTTTAGCTTCATTCCTTTCTCCTCTTGCTTGGTATAGTTAATGCAAACGTTATAAAAAGCACAGTCAGGGGCAATAAAGTGTTGAGCATTGGAACTTGGAACTCGGAACCTAGTTAAAGACATCAATTTTTTATTTGTCAGACATGAAAAAAATCCTTTATACACACGCAACCCCACTTTTTTATTGCATTTATAAGCCTTGCTAAACTGGGAAACTTGTATTAGTCTCGCGGACAGAGAATGAGAGAGAGAGAGGGGGGGTTTTAGTTCGTTGCGTATTTATCTCCTTCTTAATGCCTAAATAGGAAACCAAACCTCGCTCGCACTGTGTGGAACTCGGAATGCAATTTAAGTATTATGTATTCATCATCCAAGATACAATGTAATGTGTGTAGAGGAAGAAGACAAACATTGACATTTCATTTGTGACACAGCATCGCTTATGCATCATGTGTAACCTATTTACAAGCCTCCTCATCACTATTTCATGAATTTCCTGAGCTTTTTGCTCCTGATAGTAGTACACACATGTAGTTTTCTGGAACAACCATCAACTTTGGTGCAATGACTTTAGTGCAGTGTTTGGCCTAGATTTTAACAAGCCTTTAAAAATAATAATAGAATTACGAGTTGCCGGATTGTTTTAAATTAAAAACTGAAGGTCAGCTCATCCTTGTTCCGTTTTTTGATTGTGCTCGTTACAATTAACGGAAATGTGGTTAACGATGCGACGGATCGAGCTTTTTTAACGAATTTAACGAAAGCGTTAACGAATCTTTTACGTTAGCCTGCTCATGTAATGGTTTTAACTAACTCTTTTGGTCTGATTTCTTGGAATAACAGGCAATTAAAAGTTTGGATTGGAACCCGACCTACGTCTTTGAATTTTGTTTCATGGCCGTCATGCATGCCGGAGTAGTGGTTTGCAATTAGAATGGAGAATAAATGAGGATAACCATTTGACGAGTGAGAATTTCCAATTGACAGCTCCCTGTCATCAGGCGGCGAGGTCGTGTTGCGGACTTACACAAGAAGACAACAGCTACATAATAACATAATCATATTCAGGATCACGTTGACGTTCAATCATTTAGATCGATCCTGTCAACTGAAATGACGCCGTTGAGGAAGAGAAGTAATGGGTGGGGCGACAAAAACGAATTGTGTGTTGAATTCAATGAAGCGAATCACAAAGGGTGGTATTAACAACACTTACCTGGATGGAACGCGTAAATACGTGATCTTATGTTTTAGATTTTTGGTAGGTTTTCGTCCCTAAAAGAATTAAGAACTTCCAGAATCCTAAATGGTATGAGCAGATTTGATTTTAACTTTGTTTACAGATTCACATGTCATATTACAGGAAATGTAGAAATAAAAATGATTTCATCGAAATAGTTAGTACTTAGTACCCACATTGCTGGATCATCCCAGTTGTATGAAAAAACAATATCCTACCGCAATAGTATAATTTTAGTTAGGGCTAGAATTTTATTCAAATAATATGAATCTGGCATTTTATATGAATAGTTTCAATATTTAAGCAGGATTTACTTGCAAGTTCAGTACCATATAGTATACTAACTTAAATAATCTCGATATGCTATAGCGTGGAACGGCTAAAAAATCATAAATAACTTTCTTTTTTTAACCGTATACTACTCTGTAATAAACTTCTCTTGTTGCACCTGTACGCGTAACTGAGAAAGGATTTCACGATTTTTCGCCTTCGTTCCTCCGCTGACTATATATAGGTACTTACATTGTATCTCGTAATATATATTTCTTAAGGATAATAAATTAGATTTATCACAATAACTTTTGAATCACTCCGTGTATATATGGAATATACAACACCACTCTTGTAAAAATGAACCAAAAAGACGTCGTTGGCCCAGACCGTCGCTCACTCATTTAGGAAGGCAGTCGGACCAGGCGTTGTTGTTTTTTTTTGCATTTTGATTTCATGTTAAGTTTGCACTAGACATTTATGTAATTTGCTTGCATTGTCTGGATTAGAATGTGAAACTGTAGTTGGGCGAAAGTCAGTTAAGTTCATGTACATTATCATATATGCTCTCTCTCTCACAGCTCATCTTTGTCTTTATACATGACCCCACAAAGCTGTGAGTTCTTCTTGTTCAGTGCGTATGTGATTCCAGGGTTGTGGATAGTTTTATACTTGGCTTTCCTCAGCTTGTGTTTGCTTCCGGGAATTCGTTCAGTCTTGTGAATGTTTTGCCTATATGGCAAGCAGCAAAAAAAAGAATGAAAAAAAACATGATAAACCTCAAAAAGTCTTGTAAGCCATGATTGATCTTGTAATTATATAATGAGTCTTGAATTCTAAATGATGAATGAAATTGACTTTTCATTCAATGCGCTGTGCAGCAGTGTGTGAGTGAGGAACCTACCTTATACTAAATTCAGGTTGCGTGAGTTTCAGGCACATGAGCACACCATCGTAAAAATTTATGTCTGAGGTAAAATGAAGAGCTGCCTCTGCAGCGACCGTGTAGTCCACTCGACTTCTCACGAAGGACGTGTCTGCGCGTACCACACTTTGGAGCACCAGACCAGCCCTGCACATAAGAAAGGAGGAAGGTGTTGAGCTCATTGTTAATTGTTAATGTTAATAGCATACCAAATGATGTATTGGGGAAAGTTTTGAAAATTGAAAAAAAGCTTATAGCCTTACTTGTTTTCGACAAGTGAGTTGGCTGTCCTATGCCAAAGGGAGATCTGGATTTGACCAGCCAAATCAAACGAGAGTCCTCCTTGTATGTACACTTCCGCAATTAAGCCATTAAATAGGGGTATAATTCGCTTGTCATCTTGCAAAAGTACATTTCCCTGATGATGAAGAAGCAGAAGAATTGATTAGTCCATTTAAGTTTCTCATTTAAACCTAATCTATTAGAAATTGCATCAAAACTACTGAAATACGGGCATAATTACCTGAAGCGCCGTAGTTCTCTCAGAACCAGCTCCAGACCACACGAGTCCCATCAATTCTGCTTTCCCGACGAAAAACACAATAGGTCTCTGCTGAATCCCCATTAGGGACAATTCCATTCCAGCGGTTGCGTCTTCAGTATCCTCCTCATCTGCAACTTCATTTTCACCGTCATTACTGGCAAATGAGCTGAGACCACCAGCAAAGATTCCAAGCTACAGCAAGATCAAAAAATACAAAATCTTTCAATTCCTTCTCTCACGTACTTATTTAGTAAATGTACATGATAAACTGTTACACTTACAGAGAATAATGACAGAGAATCATTATTATTTTTAATAAACACATCGAATGAGCTCCTTTTCAGTATTTTCCCAGTCATCTCAATTGCATTAGAGAAGGAGCTGTTGGCACTGGGCGTCTTTGAGAAAACTCGGGAGAAAGCGGTTGAGAGTCCAAGTGGAGATAGGTAGTGATAGTTTTTCAAACTTTCTTCCTGAATAACATCATTGAGCATGGCGAACAGATCCGGATTTGCCTCCATAAACTCATGAATTCGATTCCACATGAATGTCGTCACTTCAGAATGCTGGCGATCCAATAGCCTCTTCAGCAGTTTTCCAACAATCTCGGAAATTTCAGACTTGCTCGGTTGATTTCTTAGAATCAAGTCTAGAGCCATGGTTCTCACGGAGGAATCATACTTTCTCCCGAGCTGCTGGATGATGCGAATCACTCGAGGTCTGTATCTGGCTTCAATGAAGGCGTCCGGCATGGCGTGGATTGACTTCATGGCTACGACACTCACTTTAGGATCCTTGGAGCCTTGCACATATTCAAAGAGGAGATCCAGCGTGGACTTGGATTTCAGATTTTTTAACGCTCGCAAGTACAACTTTTGACAGTCGGAGCTCCCCTCTCCGGAACATGTCGTGAGGGAATTGACAAGATAATCCTCCAAATCCTGCAACACTGACTTCTTCACGCCGATTGCTTGTTGTGTCCGGGCTTTCTCCGCTAATGTGTATGCCACGGCGGCCGTGGTCAGTGTTAGACTTTCCTGAAGTTTTGGCGATTCTACGCCACGCTTGAGCAGCTTAAACAAGTCTATCAAACATATATGTACAGCTGCGTTATTACTCACATAAATCACATACTTGCATTTATTATTGCATTATATTGAACCCGAACCTGCGAGTATTTCAGGAGAAGGAGATGAAGCTAAAGATAAGCCCAGCAAGTAGCGCTCAGGATGCGCGTACTCATCTTCCAGGTGAAAGTTTAAAGCGCTCATCGCTGCTTTGTGTGCATCATCCGTACCTGCTGCTGCACAGGCATCCAAAACTTGTGGACTGAAAAGATTTCGTAGGATTTTCACATCAATACCTTTCTTAAAACAACATTTTGATGAACATTAAGTTTTCACATTTGGCGTGCATATTACTTACAAAAATGGAGAATCCGGCTGGAGGAGAGCTTTTAGTTCTTGCTGCTTTGCTTCCCGTATTTTGGCAATCAATTGAATGAAAGCGGAGGAAGCTTTCGTTGTGGCCATGTTTGCAGCGTCTAGATTTTTTAGCAGCGTGTCATACTGAAATATAAGTATTTAGTTTAGTTAGATGATAATAAGAGGAACATGAGCAAATATTATACTGTCTGACTTTTTTTGTTTTTACGGAATGCATTTTATAAACTATGAAGTGCAAGTAGGATCTGCTCCGTTTTAATTAACTTACAGATTTGCAGTTAAGGGATTCGCAAAATGGGATTTGCTCTCTCCTTGGAAGAAGGCCTTCTTGGACCAACGTGAGCCCCTTTGACTTGGATAGCTCTTCGATTGCCGAATCTGCACTGGTAGCAGTAATAATATGGTCGCCGGAACTGGTTGTTCCTATACACAAAAACATTGCGTTGTTATTGTCAGGAAAAATTTGAGTCATGATGCTTTTAGTTTAGTCGAACTCTACAAACCGGATAATTTGAAGGATTGAGAGGCAAACACAGTGGCTCCAACTTCCTGCTTTGCATTCACTTTCACCACGTGTGTTTCCGTCACCTCGGCCTCCTGCAAAACACTCGTGTCCCTGGTCAACGTAATTTCCGCATTAATATTTGACTCAACAGTTGTTCCCAGAATGGGATTGGCGCTGGAAGTGAACGGATAGTTTCCCTCGGAGCCGGGCTCACATCGTCCGGAAACCCTTTTCTTAACGTGGAAACTATCTGTATGGTCGTAAGACACTGTGCACTTTCCTGCAGGCGTGTTTTCTTCTGTTGTTCCTCCATTTGGATTTGTCTAAACGTGACATAAGAAGATACAGCATAAGAAGAAGTATGCAAATGTGAAGGTGAATTCGTCCTGCAGGCGTGTTTTCTTCTGTTGTTCCTCCATTTGGATTTGTCTAAACGTGACATAAGAAGATACAGCATAAGAAGAAGTATGCAAATGTGAAGGTATGTAATTGAATTCGTAATTGTGTACTCCCAAAAAGTTTACCTGTAGCAAGTTTGCAATCCCTTTCTTAATGTTGACCAACGACGTGTCATCATTTCTAACAGAGAACGTTTTCTGAACTTGGCCATCCTTCCAGTGTACAAACAAGGGGTGGAGCGTAGCAGTATCCAAATGAGATGAGTGGTCCCGGAACCCTTCCGGTTGTGGTGCTTTCCTTGACTTGATTTGCAGCGTTGGTTTTAACAACTTGAAAAATGAAGGCAAATGGTGAAACAACTGATTTATTTGGCATAATTAGGACGATTGTGTCCATTCGTGCGGGGATTATAGTTCACGCTGCTTGACTTTATAATTAACACTTACTTGAATTTCAAAAATGGACCCTCCGGGTTTCCTGTTGCCAAACCGGGCGAACGATAACTTGACTGAGTATTTTGTATCCCACAGTGGAAATAGACTTTGGCTCACTCTCGTTGCTGGGCTCATTGAGCTCCAGTCCCAAAATGTAGTCGTACGTGTACACATTTCCAATTTCATAATTTTTTGCAGAAGCTGCAAAAGAGACGAGAACAAAGCCGAAGCTTATTGTGACCAGTCGGGCTAGAAGGAAAGAGAGTGACACGGACAGTGACACTATCCTCAGGCTTGAAAGTCTTGACATTTTTGTTAGCACGAGCTCCAAGTGCACTGCTGCTCCCAACCGCAGCACACAAATTTTTCTGATATTTTCAGATGATTTTTAGTTAAACCCTAAAAGAGGAGGACTCTCAGATCACTTGTTTGATGTCCTATGAAAGTTTTGAGACCAACAACTTCTCATTTGAGAGCCGGAAATAATAAGCTCAGTGTTTGCAAACATGTCCTTTTCCTACTCGGAAATTATGCATAGGTACATACCTCACACTACGCACAATATACAAATTGTCATCTCGTCGTGTGCAGCCGATTACAATGCACACACAAAAGAGTACAAGACCGACAGGGACGATGAGCTTTTATCATATATATAATGCACTATACACTATACACAGAATGTAAATTTTTCAGTGTTCATATTACCACAAGAAAGAGCGTACGTACGTACTACCCTCTAGAATACACACATTTGGTAAATCACAAATGAGGACGGTAATGACATGCAGGTATGCCCAGGATGCATGACATTCCAATTTATTTGTGCAAAATGAGATTGGAGATGGCGTTCGTTCTCAGCCACTGAAAAACGCTTGGACAACAGGCAGCACAAATATATGAGCAGTCGTAGTTCCGTTTTGAAGTACACAGTCAGTACAACCCTTTCAAAACGTCAGGTGTAAAAGTGGCAAACAATTCAGCGCATAGTCAATTCACATCCTATTAATATTCACTCTCTGTACGACTCACATTCTTTACTCAAGTGAGCGAGCACAGTTGGTCGCATTTACTTCATGCCAATTGCCAACCAATGTAACCAACAACGGCAAAGTCTAATCACATTATCATTTACAGAATTCGGGTTGCTCTGCGAGGAGCGCAGCAACAATGTTTGCAATTTGCAATGAGTTACATGTTCCTCCTGCTGCACAGATTGCTAAATCTAATCCCGTTACTAAATGGCCACGGCCACGGCCACGACCAGAAGCAGCAGTGCTGGGTTGACGCGTATTTTATATATTGTTACTTCATCATAATACCGCAACCAGAGTTGGTAGTGGAGGTACACAAGTCATTCATATGTTGTATAATAAAAGTAACTTGTGTGTTGTGTTGTGGTGCACTCGTTTTTTCGTTTGAGCAAATCTCTCTATCACATGAAATGAAATGGCTGCACTAAAACTAAAACAGTCAAAGGAGAGCAACTGATTATTCAGACCTGGGCCAGGACAAGAATCAGAGAACCAGTAAACAAGTTGTACACCCGACTACTATTACTATATAGCCAACCTTACAGCTTACTTATTGCTCAAGTTCTGCCACCAAGTTAGGTATTTCACAAGACCAAAATCATTCAAGAAGACACTCAAGAGATGATCACCAAGATCGGATTGATGTGACGCTTTACGTGACACGATTGAGAATTGAGAATCTGTAATAGGTATACAAAATACGTGCCGTGCCGTGCTCCCTACTTCGCGTTATATATTTTGATCTGTTATTTTGTTGGTATTACACTTGGACTTGAAAAGCTCAATTAGCCAACGTCAACCATTCACTGGCAACATCCGCCGGTTTCTCATCTGTGCTATGGCAGGTACTATACTAGAGTGATACAAATCGTCGTATGTCGGAAATGTGTGAGCAGCACAATATTCCTCCTCCGTTCCATATGAACTGGCAATCCCGACGGCACTATGGATTGAGTATTTTATTTTGGTCCCTTTTTAAGAAACCATAAATCCATTTATGCAACAGGTGCCACCGCTACAAGGACAATTAGGAGGATGATACAAGTAGCGATGTGTACAGATAGTACAATGTTCAGACTTGCACAGCCTAATCAACCTAAAGTTGAGAAAGAATTAAGCATGAAACTCAAATTCAATTTATAAGAAATGCAGCATATAGCTACTCGTTGTTATATTCCCTAACCTTTTCCAAGTGCAGGTAATGCAGGAGAATGTGAGGAACACAATCAAAGGTAAAATCAAAAAATATATAAGACGAGTAGTAGGAAGGTGTACGAAGCAAATCCGTATTGTTAGAAGAAACGGCTAAGCAGGTATGTTGGTTTGAACAAGCTTAGTTTTTTTTCAATCTGTACAATAAAGCGGTACCAGTTGGTTGTTGTTATAATACCTGCATAATATATATTATACCAGCATTTCATACCTTTCTTAAAGAAATAACTGACGTGTATTTCTCTGACAGGTAGTTCGCAATACATGCATGAAGAGCAGAGCACACGTCATACAACAATGCTCTAGTGAATACGCCGAGAGATCAACACAACATCTACATGTAAAAGTTTAAAGAAAACGGTCTGACTGAAAATGGTTTCGTGAAGAAGAAATCTAGCACATGGCCTTGTACATGGCTTAAAAGCTGCTGGAATGGAGTGGCAATCAGTGGACGACGATACGGCTTATGGGGCAGCTGTTGAATTGTTTGTTGCCTTCTACTACTTACCTATTTTATGCTCTTGCTTGCCGTGGTGTAAAAAATTAATTTTCTTGCGGCGACTGATTGATGGGAAGTGCATGTGCACTGTTATCCAGTTCGGCTTTGTTGTCCAATATCCCATTCTAGCCCATTCATTACAAAAGTCATTTCCGCTCTTTACACAAAGTATTTTACACGGACTATGCCTATATACACCATGTCGGCATTTGGACACTTTTGATAGTTTACAGATTTTAAAAAAGTAATACGGTTTTTGTTTGTATAATGATTAATGTATTGCAAATGGTACTTTATTTATTTAAAAAGGGAGTCGGAGCCATGTTTCAATCCTTGTCTTATTTTTATGGTTATGGTACTAAAAGGCTACTACTACCACTAAAGATGCTATCCGAAAAACCATATTATGATGAGAATTTAGCTTTTATTTAACAATACCCTAACAAAGTTCATTTTCACTTGTTGAGTTTCTACTCATTCTTCGTTTCGATCCGATACTCTTGGTTCGTGAAACATGGTTCTTGTATTCTGAATAGTGAATACCTTTTTACTGGAGGGTACGCGCCTTCATACCTGCTACCTATAAAGCACATTACAGAAGTTGTTATCGAACAAGAACAAAGGAAAAATAAGCATCTTATCACTTATCAGCCAAGTGCGTTCAATAAAATACGGTATACAGTGTAATTAGCACAATTGCAATTGCTTGTTCACGGTTTGTAACTTGTAACTATGTATGAAATGAAAATAATAACGAAAAAGCTCAATATACCCGTTTCTGGGTTAGCATAGGCATGGAGGGGTCGGTCGGTGGTGATTGCACAAAGTAGCGATTGAAGGTGGTGATAATATGTGAATCATGCATCCTTTCTGCTCTTTTGCTAATTTTCTGGGGCATTGCACACCATGCGAGCATCAAATATTTGCAATCTTACATAATAAGAATATATGCCTCTTTGATCTGTCCAAACAATTCATAAACATCCGAGTTTTCGCAACTCGGGGCAGAATGTTTGTTGGATTAACTCCGAAGCTAACAAACTTTAGTTTAGTAGTATAGGCGCGTCCTTTCATGTTTCGCAAATTAATATGCTCTGATGCTGTAGATTAAGAGGCTGTACTGAATTTAGACTTACTGACTGCCTTTTAGACTCTCTTCTCTTCTAGTTATATAGGTATGTGGTGGTAATGCTAGTAAAAACACTGGCTTACCTGGTGCCTGATGACAATCTAATCCTGCAAAAAAGTTCACAAAGAATTCGCAATCACTATTATACACATAATGAAAATGGATAAAAAGTTCTATATTTTCATTTCATAACATGTACGCATGCATGCTAATAAAATATTTACCAAAAACACATAATACAAGAAATCCAACTTTCCAACTACCACTCATAATGGTGAAACAACACTAAAGAATTCTCTACTAAGGAAGAAATGACATAAACTCAGAGTTAATTGCTCAGAGTCAGACTGCTGCTGAGTTTCTAGAAAGATTTTTTTTATTTACATGTATGTACCCTGATAATGCGTGAGCTTTCTGATTGATGTATAGGAAATGATAGTAAAAAAGGCTGATTAACACAACTTTCCTGTCACTTCTGGCTCAAAGTCAATGAATAAAATAAAAAGACGAGGAAACGGAGGATGAAAGAGCCACGTAGCGCGTAATACCACACCACACGCGAGCGCAATATGAAACCATATTAGTTAAGATGATTATATTAAGTATAATGTAGGCGGATTACATACAGTCTCATTTAATATGTTAGTCACATTTAAATCTTGGATTATAGCCTTTTAATACAAATGGAAAGTACTTAAGTTGAACTCGTTGAACATCTTATAAGCCAAAAGAAATCAATCAATACCTAGACTTACTCCTCCCAAGTCCCACTACAGGAGCACGGAGATAGAGATATATAAATCCTATGGAATGAGCTGCTGCTTCTTCGTTACAAGAAATACTTCTTGTATTTTTAGGGTGAGAGCAAATGGCAGCATAACTTAGGAAATAATAATAAGTATATCCACAAAATTCTTAACATGAGTGTTTCCCTGCATGGTAATGAGCATTACGTATTTCATATCCATGAAAAGAGCAACTCTCATTATCAAGTGCAACTACACATACACCAGCAATTCCAGCTCATCAACGATTTTCTCTCATCAGACTTGATAACAGTGTCATCATCAGATTTAGTAAAGTGCATCGACCATTATACGAAAGCTGCTGATATTTAAAATCATATGTTCTGATAATCTGCGTACTGCTGGAATAAGTCATAAAATGTCTTGATTTTGTTTTGGAAAAAATTGGCCTATGTGTATGTCTGAATTATGAATCATTTGAATACTATATTATGGGAAGGTCTGCAATTGCATGCATGAATGTAGAATGGAAGGAGATGCATGATTGGTAAAATTTAGTTGTAAAAAATAAATAGTTTCAGCTTGACTCGGATGCTAATGAATTTCGAAAGATAATTCATGTCCTATGTACTTTATTAAAAGAAAAATAAACAAGTTTATAAGCATATAAGCCGAAAAGCAATCCAAATTCTAGGGGACACTACCAGTCGGACTGCAAACTAAAACACAACTATAACTATGATTATGATTAATAATAATAATGTCGCAAGTCTACTTGCAACATGTACACGATCATTATTGGGGGCTCGAGAACTGTAAGACAGAATACTGATTTTACAAGGATTTGTTGACTCGATTTGTCAGTAGTGGTGACTTCAATAAATAAAATAACTTTTATAATCATTTCACCCTTTATGACCCTTTGTATATAGGTATATTTCATTTCTCCTCCTGCACTTACATCAAAATGGAATTTGATTTGGAGTCATTTTGTTACAATACATGCACTATGCGTGTAATTATTATGATGAGATTCTGGAGTAATTGAAAGTCTACCACATCATCACGTTTTTTAATGTGACGTGTACATCCAGTCAAGCAAGCTTAACCACCTCAGCAGAGGATTTTTGGCTTGATGATAAAAATATCCGATGTGTTAAAAATCGTAGGAAGAAGGACTCAATGTTCAAAGATGATGTGACAGGTCCCTTTCGTAACGGGATGCATTGTAAAGAGGAATCCGCCAGGAACACATTGCATCTTTGGCGTAGGGTATCTCCAAGCGGCATACTTGACCGGAGCACATCTTGCCTTCAGCTTCCCTTTGACAAATTGAACTTCAAGGGGCAAGTGTGCCAGGGAGCTCCATTGTGAGTCCACATCATAGCAGCTATCACCAAGAGGAGCGCAACTCCCATTCTCGTACGGGATATATTCGACGGACACGGCCTTTTCACTTTTACTTGGGATTAGCTTGTTCTTGTGATCGTAATAGTGAAGACAACTGTTGGGCTCACAAACGGGGTTCCACTTGTCATCAAAAGTAAGCCACTGGTTTTCTTGGCAGTAACCCTATTAGAAAATTAGAAACAGAGCGAGATGTCAGTTCCTGCTGATCCCTTTCCTTTCCCTTTCTTGTCTTTCTTACATAAGCCGCTTGTTCAATCATGCACTTTACTTTGCCATTTTAGATTAGCTGCTATTAATACTCAAAAGAAAAGAAATAATATGTGCTATTTATAGCCGCACTTTCCTTATGATTTACAACCAGTAATAAAATTCTTTACCCGAGAGAACACAAAATGACACTTATTTGAGGCTGCTTCGTAAATCAGAGCTCTTCCGTTGTCGTTGTAATTGCAGTCGCACGAACCGTATGCAGCATTGGTTGCATAAGCAAAAAATATCATATTCTCTCCACAAGGGCTGTAAAATAAATGAGAAAGTGAGGAGTAGGGATTATTACTTAACGAGACGCGAGAGTCAGTGAAGCGGAAGTAAATAACTATTGCATCTTTTGTCTACCTATATGCATACCTATGCAAACAAAATAGTGAATTTAGTGAATAGACTCACCCCTTCTCGCCCACTTTGTAGCATTGTTTGGTAGCATTATCAAATCTGTACTGATAGAGGACCGTTTCGGGAACGTCTTGATGTTGACATAAGGTTTTCCTGTTGATAAATATAATAAAAGTATTTTAAGACAAGATGAACGACAAGTTTTCAAGAGGAAAATGAGAGAAAGGGAAAATGGAGATATATTTAATGATGCGGAAATGTACAAAGATGAACTGGGTTAGTGAGGATGATGAGGATGGTGATGGATGGATGGATGTGTTACGCTACATGGTTGTACGATTTATCATTGCGCATTGGATTAAATTTTGTTTTTACCTCAGTTGTAGCTCTCCATCCAGATTTTTAGACCACGAGACTCCTGGTCCTGCTTTCCCAGCTTTGGCATAGTTTCCGAATGGAATGTAAGCTCCAGATAGGCCCAATGGCTCCACTATGAAACTTTGAGAAAGGTTCACGCACAGTACAATTAGCACGAATAGGGAAGGTATCACTACCCTCCCGCTCAGAGATTTGCTTTTGAAATACATTTTTCCTAGTATCACTCTTGTCATCACACCCAACCAACCACCAATTCGCTGAAATTCGAATCAGGTTATTACTTATAAAAAGTCAGCGTAGTACATAAATGCTTGTTTGTGGCACTTGCGAGGGAAGATGAATTCTTGGAAGTTTATATAATGTTGATGATCAGAGATGAAACAGAACTGAACAAAGGAAAGTCAGGCGTCCTATATGCCACCACGATTGTAACACANCCACGATTGTAACACAACATCAACAACGCTAACGCTGCAACTGCCTCTGTTGGTCAATGAGGTGTGGTGTGAAAAAATAAACTTCACTAGGGATAAGTCAACAATCTGATGATCGAGACAATAATTTCAAACCTGCGATACTCTCACATCATTCAGCCACACGCTAAATTAAATACCTCTCTTGGCTCATGTGCTTTCGGCTCTCACACCTTGCGCTCCTGCGTTTTAAACTCAAATTGCTAAAATAATGCTTATAGCTTGGCACTGACAGTGAACTAGATTCAGGGGCTTGTAAATCCTTTCTTGATTGAAATCAATCACTCGTCCATTTTCATTACGCCGCGACTCTCCATTTAGACTATAACACGCCACCGCTAACTCTCACATCACACATACCTATACTTAAATACAATGGATATATTCACAAATTGATAGAATGATGAATGAAACGTAAAGCGCAGTAGTACATTGTTGTTATTCTATTCTCTATAATATAGTTGCATACATGGGAAAATAATTTTTTCTAAATCTAAACTTGTTTTCAAATCATTTCGCAAAGTCCCCCTTATTTGAATCACGTACGGTTGGTTCTACAACGCGGATAATATGTAGCTTTTACTAATGAGATTTTTTTTATAAAAAAATCAGTTTGAAGTTTTGCATGCAAGTGAAATCGAGTTCTAGCTGGTGTAAGGCTGATAGCTGTATCATCCTTGCAAAAAAATCAACATTTAATATTGAAAACGAAATGCATGTTGTACTTCTTGTACTTCTGCTTTGTAACTGAAAAAATCACCACTGCCTTTTTAAAAGATTGCCATTATTTTTGCATCTTTGCGTGCATGCGTGCAAGATGCAGTCAGGCAGTCTGAGTGAGTCATATACTCACTCTTCTCCTTATTAATAAAAGGCATATTATTTGCTTGGCTTTTAAACTATGTATGTATTCAATCATTCATTCAGTCAGATAAAAAGGATTTTTTAGTAAAACCAATCACTTGTTCTTTCTGGCATACTCCTACCGCGTGTATCCGTATCATTTACACATCATTATAGTGCTGCTACTACGTACGTACACAGCACGAACTCTTTCGAAAAACGACTGAAGACTAACTAAATCCAATGCAATCATTGCAATCAGCTCTTGGCATTGGCATCCTATTTGTTTCAAACATTATTCCCATTAAGTACCGGACATGCATTGTTTTAATTAATTTTAAGGGAAATCGGAAATACAGGCTTACAACCTACAAAATGTTCTAGTGAAATATGTGTTGTTGATTCTACTACTTGTTTTTTACTATCTACACACTGTTGTTTATTCAGCGTTGTCTGTCTATCGAGTTGTTGATGATGATGATGATGATTGGACGTGCTATACCATTTTTGCACGCTTTACAACTGATGATGACAGTTGATGAATGCAGCTTTGAAGTGCAATATTCAAATCCTGTTATAATAATAAGTAACGGGAGTGGAGAGGGCACATGGATGAAATCAGTTGGATGTTGTTGGATTTGCGATCACTATCGGAAATCTTCTAACAAACGAAACGATATAATTACTAATACAGTGTTGTATAAATGTATATAGGTTGTCGACAGCAAGTGAAATCGGTAAGATTAACATACTCCCAACACAGTCCCAACTTTACATATACTGCAGCATACCATATCTCTTTTTTATATTAAAGAGTCATCATTACAGGAGTCGTCAATACGAATTTTAAGAATTAGTGGACTATTAGATACATGTATACCTAATCCAAACCCAAGTGTACGGTATTTAAGAACTTTGAAGGTCCGACCGAGTTATATACTAGCTATACTCCTTCATAAAGCAGGTCTGCGGCTATAAGTTCCTCCGGACGCAATTTTTGTTACGGTCTTGAACAGAATAATCAACCCGTCTGCACGTACGCCTTCGAGAATATCGTATCATTAACCGTTACACATTTTAAATGCAGGTCTGCTGCTATAAGTTCCTCCGGACGCAATTTTTGTTACGGTCTTGAACAGAATAATCAACCCGTCTGCACGTACGCCTTCGAGAATATCGTATCATTAACCGTTACACATTTTAAACTTTGTCGTCGTCCGAGATCGGAGTATCGGAGCATACCGACTATATGTATGTTGTCATAATATGTTATTGCAGAGATGTGGTATTTTATAATTGACTGATTTCCAATTGCCACGCCATAATTTTCGTAATTTTATTTGCGGCTTATCTGAATTTACTTGCTATTTTTTTATTTCAACCTATTGTATCGTATTTCATTATCATCACAGCACACCGTTTTAATTCCTTGTCAAACTGCTTTGTCCTACGTTGTTTGATTGTATACATGTTTGAGTGTTGTATTTGTATGGCCCGTTGTCCCGACTCTTGGTTGACACATTTATTTTCCTGCCTGAGACTAAAGCATTTTTGTGGACTTTGACAAGGAACAACCCAGAACGGACGAATTCTTTTGACTTTCTTCCAAAAATTAATGTAGTATATTATAGGGATGTTAAAAAAAGCAGACCTGAATGAAACGAAAGAGAATAGAGAATAGAAAACCCTATCTTTTACATCCGTATTTTATTATGTACTTGTATTTACAGCATTCTCACGTTTTGGATCCTACTAACAACCTTTGAATAACGTAACTGGAATGAATGTATAATAACTACTTGAACCTTACTACAATTAGAGTGAATAGATATTAGACGTAATTTACTATAATCTACCTATGGTATTTATGTTGGGGTACTTGAAGGTTAAAAATGATTTCTACTAGCTCAACCCTAAATGCATACCTTGTAGGTTGAGTTGAGCAAAGTCGTCAAGCACAGCTAGAAATAAATTGAGTGTAATCTTGGGTTTTTGCATTCTTGACATTCTTTGGTTGTAACGTCACACATGGTCAAAGTCTTTAAACATAACTGTGCTTTAGTTAAATCTAAACGCGTGTCTCCAATTAGGCGTCCTCCTCCAATCACTCCAATTATGAGAAAAATCATGCAGCAAATAGCTCGACAAACGTTGACGGATACCTGCAAGCCTGCAACCTATTGCTAAAATTGGCTACACCACTTTTATGTAGCTCGGTTAAGAAGTTAAGAAGCAGGTGGGTGCAGAGTGCAGACACATGATTAAACTTTTGAATCATGATTTCCCACAATCTAGCAAGTTATAAATTTGTTAATCACAAAACTGCAATTAAATCAATTCTTGCTACCCACACTTCTCTGCCAAGTGTGTCGTGTATATGCAGGTACAGACTACAGACTACCAATTGATTGTTCCCTCGAATGCAAATATAATGATCCCATCCACGGATCACTTCCATTTTTAACTGTAATGTATGATCATGATGAACAGAATTCTCCCTTGTTTGCATTTCAGCCAAGCGCCTACCCAATCGTATTAATGGACGTAATAATAAAATTCCGACATATTATAACCGTTCTTCCATACAACTGTCAACTTAAGATTACTTGTTTATCTAGTTCTTAAATTGATTTAGATACTAGCATTTATAGGTTGGCTGGTCGTGGATTGAAGGGGTCTGGTAGCTGTACTATACTTCTCAATTTCAAATACATTGCTAAACGTAAATGCGTATGTAGTTTTTTTTATTTGAGACTGATCAAATCCACACCACTAACTCCTGCCCCATTCCTCTGGCCCTGTCTTCCTCACTCCGTAAATAATTATGGGCAATCAAGACAGACTCATTTTTAGTCAGAATGTAGAATAATTCATTTTTGATTTGCTTTTCAGTCTTCTAAACCTTCAGTTTTATTATTCGTCGCAATCCTTTATAATAACAACTTTCGCATTCCGAAACAGTCATCCTGTCTGACGACCACACATGTTCATGGATTTTTAAAATCATTATACGCATTTTGATACATCGGCAGTATAGACAGTCGTAACAAAACAGCAGGCAAATATTTAATAACAGTTCATTCAGCAGTCTATAAGGGTCTATATAATACTAAAATACAATATCCAACAACGTGTAGAGCACAAAACTGTAACACACTATTTGCATCCCACCACAGATTGAATTCACTGTGCGGAGGTACCTGAATTTTTTTAGTGAAATTATAGAATTTAAGAAGACATAATGGGGCAGTGCACTAGCGATTTGAAAGATTATTGATAATACTGTGATTGTTGCGAGCAAATCTGTAAAACTTCCTGGTCAAGTCAGAGGCTGGCAAACCCAGAGCTCTTTCTAGCTGAAATATTTCTAAGTCCTTCTTGTACGTTTCTCTGTGCAAAAGATCCAGCTCGGCCCGTATCTTTCTACATTTTAAAGCTGCCAACTCTTTTTCCGCAGACTCCATGTTCAAAGCCATTGTTGACGACGAGGCTGGACGTTTCCGTGCCGTACTGGACCGAACAGCAGCAAAAGCCGACTTTCGAAGAATTGACGCCCTGGACAAAGCTGCAAGACTGGAGGTGCTCACAATCTTCGGCTGAGAATTTAGCGGTCCACCACCTTCAGGGGTGGATGCTGATGTTGACAGATAACTACTATGATTTGGGGCTCGGTATCTGGTATGCTCATCCTCGTACATGTCCTGCGAGCTTTCTGCATCGTGATTATTAGTAGGGTTGTGAAAATTGTTAGCGGTGCTGGCGTCACCTTCGTCTAGTCCCAGCATTTGAGCCTCAGGTTGATAGTTGTGGACTCCATCAGTTACATCGGAACCCTCTTGCTTCAAACTCATTTCAATTTCTAGAACCTCGTGAATATCGTTTATTGTATCGCCAGAATTTGAAATTATGGAGGAATTATTCAAGGACATCTGCATGCTCGACGATGGAACACTTTTTCCAAGGGCCTCCAATATTTCCATAATGAGTAAATCCGCTTCGTCGTATATAACCCGTGGACCCTGACCTGTCACGTCATATTTATCCTTTTTCTCTCGTTTTTCCTATAAAACAAATGTTGGGTTTGAATGTCGTATATTGCTACGCTTTACTCCCAAGCAAAGCCACAAAACCATAGCATAAGTTTAAGCTAATATGTAGGTATTTACCACAAAGCGCTTTCTCCAGTTTTGCCACGTTGTATCTCCTAAAAAAGGCAAAAGAAGTCAAATAATAAAATCAACTCGCAATTCAATTAATACATTCTTATTTTATGTCTATATACACCCACTTAAGTAGTCCCATGTGCGGTGCCAGGGAAAGGCTCCCAAAACATGCGCATGGTCTGCAACTTCAGCCCATTTCGATTCCTTAATTTCTCGTGTAAGGATGTCAGACAACTTCCCAAAGAGAATTTCCTTGTTCTTATTAATGAGATCCAGAACAGCGATTTTTGCGTTCTTCAACTGCTCTCCACTTGCCATTGCCATAATAATATTGATTGGTTGATGCCGATGGATTGCATTTACTTGCAAATCTTAAAATCCAATGTCTTCACACTAGACAAGTATCGCAACGTTGTGATAAGCCACTGAGGCTAGAGCTCAGCGACTCGATAAGTGTAGCTAGTGAATTAAGCAGTTTATGAAATACGGTAATAATATTAGAGCAGTTTTTTTGCTGCATATAAAATTGCAAATGTGGAAGTAAATGAGGTAGTATATATAGGTGTTAATCAACACAGTGTGGTTTGAATTCGAGATGATTTATTATTACTTTATTATAGATTTCCGAGGTTTTGGATTATTCCTCGTGAGTTACTATTTCATTATTACGCAAAAGAGTAAAAAACTTGGAACCTCTGGAACATGAACAGTAACACACAAGTTGAAAGTGTAATACAAGCTCCATAAAAGCAGATATACTCATTGTCATACTGTGGAGAAGAGTTCAACATTAAAAGCATAGTGTAACAACACATTGGAAGAATGTCGTGTTCAAACCAGGCCGGCTGTATCTCTCTGTCACAGACCACCTGTCCCTGTCGTATGTAGTTGTAATGCCAGTCATAGTCAGACAAGACGGATGTCGGCTTCATCTATTCATAAAGCCTTTCATCTTTGTGTACTTCTTCGTATGGCACTATTGGCCACCACAATAGCGAAGGGAGAGAGAGAACATGGCATTATAGCAGAAACAAAAAACAAGCACACTACTGGATTGCAATGTAATAATGTGTAATACACAAACCCTACCATACTTTGTGAGTGTATTGCACACTTTAGTACCTATTCGTATTCCCTAATTGCATTGCATTGCTATTGTGGAAAGGAAACTCGAACCAGGTAGAGAGGGGCATGTGCCAGGTGGACATATATTGTACACACTGCACACCTCAAATGCACACAAAATGATGACATCCTCACTCATCTCCACATTTCCTTGTAACTTTGTCACTATATCGTATTTGGTTGTTTGGTATTTACTTATGCATCTTAAATGTCCTGCCTGCTCACTTGAAGTTTGGGATGAAACAAAGGGTTGGCTTCATTTTTTCCATGAATGACTGAAACCACGTGAGCTTTGTGGAATTTAGAGTTTGCAGTATAATAATACTCATAACAATCCAATTGAGCAACCTAAAGCCACAATACTAACAACTATGCTTAGGTTTAACGTGTGCGTGTGCAAAGGTTTGTTGAAACTGTCTCAAACTTGATAATTTAGAAAAGCTATCGGCATTTGAATTCAATTCTATTAAGGGCACCAATCATGAGTACGAGTAGCTATAAAAGAGCCAGATCAAATTAGCTTGCTAGTTCAGATTTCAGTATTACAATATGCATTGTATCATTTCGGATACATAAATTCAGGTGATTTTGATCATGTTTGCAATGCCAGATTTGCACTTTCGGTTTAAACTAAACGATTGGACCGGAGGACTAAATCCATTTTATTCTCGGTGTTTTCCAGAATTTGGAACGCAACTTTTGGTAATTTAATAGGCTTGAGATTGCATTTGTACACATATGCGTAAAACTTACAAGTTTACAGCAACTGGGAGTAATCATGGGGTTGTATAATAACTAATAAGAATATGTAGAAGGCTAAAGTTGAAGGAGAATACAGAAGAAGGAAAACGGCACGACACATTGGATTTGCAAGTTGTATTTAGAAGTAAAACATGACTTTTCTGAGAGCAAATGGTTGAAATGGTCAATAAATTAGGGGCTATATAGACTTAACAAGCGTTTTCGCTTTATACGGCTATATATTCTCTATATCGTTACATGTTACATACCTACTTACATACCTAGGTACGCATGTCGCAACTTCGCAACCAGTTGAAAATCCTGAAAACTCGATTTAAACATGATCATGGGCGTTTATCTTGGATCAGATATTTTACATTTGTTTTTGACTGGGCGTAGTGGAATTGGCGATAGTAAGTGATGATGATGCATGATGTATTGTAAGTTATGCTGCATGCGTAGGCTAATAGGTTTATTTATTTCAAGGAACAAATCTCAAGAAGGAGGAGGGTATGGATACCTAGAGATGTATTGATATTGATACAATAGCAGGAACCAAATAGGAGCCCCTGTAATGATATACAGAATATATTTTGTGCTACATATTTCGCACCCGGATTCGACGAAATGACGCAATCCAGCTTTATGTAATCCAATTCCTTATGTGGGTAGTTTGGCCATTAGATTTCCAAATAATGTGCGCATAAACTGCATGAAGGTATTGTTAAAATAAAAAAACAACGACCTGAAATTGAAAATGGATAGTAGAAGATCCCAACAACACTACTAGTTTTTTCAAAAATATATTGTTACATAATGTAAAAAAATTACTAGGTAATCACTAAAAACACATCGAGCTAGATCTACCTAGATCATTAAAAAACATCCTCCTGTTAAAAACATTGATCTCTTTCTCTGACATATGGTAAATATGTACTTCCAACAAAAAATATGCAAATAAAATACAACTATGAACTCACGATCAGTAATGATTGTAAGAATTGCTTTGTTTGTACATACGCACGTAGGTATAATGGAATAGTTTTATTTACTGCGTCTGCAGTAACTACAGGTTTGGTTGTAAAATGACGAGTACTATTTATTAATACAAACAGTTCTTGTTGTTTTCAATCGTCTTCCCAGCACGACGACAAAAACCCATGCCACACATCCCGACCAGTGGAACCAATCGAATGTAACCTACTGCCCTAGTGCTTGTAAGAAAGATTCCAGACAACTCCAATCTTACTGTTGGAATAAAAGAAAAGAAAAAATCGCCACGCCCGACCGAGATAGGTTTGCAATCAAGTCATCAAGTTTATAACTATATCACCTCATTCTGCTGTATATAATGCGCAGCTGCACATATATAGAGTAATTAACAATTCTACGCAGAGAAAGCAAAAAAATTAACCATAGGATTCTTTTTAGTTTTATTAGCGACTCGCATTTAAGCGATCTAGCAACTCACGCGATTTCTCAATAGTGCCTTACAACCTTTTGCAAATGGGATGATGATGATGATGATCCAGGTGTGCGAGTTTGTGATTCTGTCCTGTCCTAGGCTAGACTGAAGAATAATCACTCATGACATGATCATGAAAAAAACCAAAGAGCAGTCCGTCCCATTGACAATTTCGTAGCATGTATTGTATCTTGGATGTCCATTGTTAATAGTAGGGCTGGTCGTAGTGAGCGAGCACGCCTATTATTGTAGCGTGCGACCATTTTCGCCAATATAAACGATCTACATCTCTATAGCAGAACTACATTCAATGCGAATTATACCTAGGTAGGTATGCGGTAAAGGCCTAGAGTGAGATCTAAATGCACAAAATATTTTCTTTACATTTGCATCTTTCCAGAAGAGGTGTGGTATTACCCATCAAAGCCATCAATCTATATAGTATGCTTAAAAAAGCGTTATCGTATTTGTAATAATAATAGAGATCGCCATACCAGTTTTTTTACACGTTACAAAAGATATGTTTTAGCGCATCTCAAGATGTCTTTTTTCATGCTGTTCCTAAATTCATTCCTTCAATTAAACTGCGGGACCTCAGGAATTCGCTATTTTCGTACATAGCACCACACTTCAATCTCTATCCTTTTGTTGTCCATTACAATAATTATTAGCATAAAACTATAATGGAATGTTTGATTACATGATATGATGTGATGACGAAATAATGGCTACTACAGCTAAGTTGCTAAAATCCTGGACTTGAAAGGGTTTGGCTAATCGGTAGAAGCGATAAGGATAGGTGCAACTATAACATGGCATCACTTTACGTACCCATTGGCGTTTGGCTATATACACTATTCAGAAAAAAATGCAGGTTTCGCCACCTTCCTTAGTGTACCTTCTTTCTGGCTGGACACATGACCATGTCCTTGCGTATATAAGGTCTCTGATGTCCACTGCAAATCAGTTCAGTTTTCAGTTCCAGTCGAACAAGTTACTTTGCTAGCAACGCAACCAACCCTCACCAAAAACCGCAAACATGTACAAGCTTTTGGTGAGTGCCAACTTTGGAAATTATAATTATTAAGTTTTTAAAGTGTGACACTAGTTAACTTCTAAATTCAATTCAATAATATCTATATTAAATTTTTTAGGCTATCTTCCTCGCCGTCATTGCCGTCGCAGTGGCTGCTCCACAATACCTCATCGCCTCTGGACACCTTCCATACTCGTATGTAGCCTTTAAATAACCTTTTTTTAAAATTGCATTTTGGTGAGAGTTGAAAATATTAACTAAATCATAAATTTCTTAATTTTTCCCTTTAAACCTTTTTCTGGACAACAGTCACGGATGGGTAAGGAGACAAACGATTTTATTACACATATATATGCATGGATTTTGTATTTAGTCGTTTTGAATTCAGCATTTTTTAAATCATGAATTGACTTGTCATTTACCAACAGACCGATGGACCAAACAACGGACTTGGACCAGTTGTTGCTGTTGTCCCACACCTCGGAGCCCACCACCTCGTCTATTAAATTCTCTGTTTTTCTTTCCAGTTGATGAGAACCCTTATGGCTCATTTTTTATTGGCTGAATTCCTCTTTCTGTATACCTTTTCAAATAAAGCCTGAAATGCAAAATCCGTCTTAAACAATTAAAACACTTTTGCGTTTTCACTTTCTAATTTATGTATGCATTGCATCTCATTATCCATTTTCGTTTATTGTCCTGGTCTCCTGCAAC